>OMLP01016290.1:0-13864 GCA_900302685.1 Spondyliosoma cantharus
GTGGTTTTTATTTTTTTTTTTTTTTTTTTTGCTTAAAAAACACATTTAAAAACATAGCAAATACTTCAAATCCAACAAATGTAACCACACAATCTAATGAAATATCTCAATTTACTCTCTGTTTTTTATATAATAAACACATACATTCACACAACTGCACGATGCCCAGTTGTATCAGTCGATGTAGTGGTGGCACTGCACCATTAACAAGTGAAAACTTTAGAGATGATGGTAAAAAAAAAAAAAAAGAATGCTTAGACTTACCTGCAGGATGAACGATTGCAGACTGACCCAAGAGGTTTATCATATATTTTTTTTAAAACCCTGTAAGGCTTGTGTTCCACTGCTCATATAATAGCAACCTTGTTTCCAACAAATTACATCTAATGCAGCTAATGTGCCATATAAATTTATGTTCATTGGCAACATCTTGTTGGATATACTGCAATGTTCTTACAGTCAGTGAAACGTTGTTGGGGACAAGGCCAGAGTGGACGGCTGGGTATAATAAACCAGAGTTTTCATCTAAAAGCTATTTACTTACCAATTTTCAGTCCAACATTAACAAATTAGGTTACTAAATGAATGTTTCCGTCATTGCAGTGCAGTTTGCAAATTTCATTTCCATTTCCACTCTCTCTAAAGTTATTTTCATTTATTGCCAATAATTCTCATGAAAACCGTCCGCCAAATTGTAAGAATGGTGGACTGGTACTCGATGTGCAGTGTCTGAAATAGGTTTAATTGACTCTCTGTTGGCTCAAAATGCATCGCAGTTGTATGGAGTGCTTATCAAGATGTTCATCAAATCAGTGTCAGACGCACGATAACCATTACTGCAGACAATAACCCACGCTGTCAGTCAAAATAGCACATGCCCAAGTGTTAGCATGATGGTAGCAATCAATCTGGGATATGTGACTGACATTGATATTATATAGGATTTTTGTATGAGCTGTGTGTGGAGGGTCCATCATCCAAGAGCGGCCAATGTGATGAGCTCCTGTTGTGTGAGTGCGGTGTGTGATGTGGCGCCAATGTCCTTTCATTCTTCATTTCACTTTAAAGTCTTCTACGTGTTGGCTCAGCGTGATGAAGTCTGGATTTCATTCCTCCCCCCTGCCCCATGCCAATCTGTCTCCGTCAGTGAGAACCACATGTCCTGGCTGTTCAAATTTTTGGACGAAGCTTCTCCATTGCATTTTAACTGACTGACTGAAAATCATAGTAGGACGATTCTTTTCAAGTGCACTGTTCCATTTAACACAACGGATCCAATTAGCAAGTAATTGGAGAGGACAGCCGTATCATTGATGACACGAAGAATGAGAAGGCCAACATTTTAAGCCATAATCTAATGCATACTGCTTACAAGTCATAACAACACCAACTAAATAAATTTAAAACCACAGAGCTTATTGTTGATTTTACAAAAAAAAGGATAAGGCACACACCCCTGTCTACAACAGTGAAGCTAAGGCCGGAGACCTGCTCTGATTTAAAGCCTGATTTTAGGGCACTTGACACACAAGAGTGCCACAATTAAATTGCCAAATTAAAGAATAACAAAGAAATCCCATCTGACAGATCGTTTTTTTTTTTACCCTGTCACATTGCAGAACAAAAAATATATGTGTCCTCAACAGAACAAAATTGTGACTCCAAGAGAAAGGAAAGTTAAGTTTAATGTTGAAAATACATCATTTCTGTTGAGCAACATGTCAAGAGCGCCCTACCATAAATCAGGCTCCTCCTTAGAGTCAAAATCACAGAGACTCTGTCATGGGGTCACACATTTGCACTCTGGTAAAGGATGATGAAACGTCTGAAATTGTTTAGGAAACTTAAGACGGCAATATTTGTGTATCTAACAGGAGGACGGGAGGATATTGGTGAGTTCTCTGCACACAGCCCAAAGGATACTAAAAGAGCCAGCCACAGCCACAGCCTGCTCACCCTGCTGACGACGGTCAAGCGATACAGAAGTTTCCGCTGCCGTGCCACCAGACTTCAGAGCAGCTTCTTTCCTCTTTGGTACAGCCTTCTCAACTCATCCTCAAGTTGTAGCATCCTCAACAGCTTGCATTTCACTGGACAACCCTGTGTTGTTGAATGAAAAGTGAACCCTGATCCTAAAGCCTTCATAAGATGTTGTGGATGTTGCAGGCATTCGTGAGGCATCTCTCTAGTACTCTTGCTGCTGTTCAAACTGGCTGTGGTTGAAGATGCATCATGGTTGGTGTTGAGCTTGTTTTCCCTGCGTAACTCTGCTGAGGCAGACCTCTCTGATACACTCCCAAAGCGTGGACCTCCAATACACACAGCAAAACAAACAGTCTCCAAATCAGCATACTTTTAATCAAAAACTGGCAAACAGAATGACTTGCACACACGCGCACTATGGAAAGTATACAAATACATAGATTCACATACTGCCAAAAAATTTATATATATGCATGCATATTTTTTTGTCTTTATCTGCGGCGTTCAGAAGTCATTAGTCTCATGTTAACATCAGTGAGAGGGCAGATGGAGACTTTTAGCCAGCTAGCTAACATAACAAGAACAATGAAGTATGCGATGCCCTCAGATCTAAGCTAGTTAACATCAATCACCAATACTTCCTGCTGGTTAGTGAGCAAAAAAAAGCCTGTGCATTCAGGATAAATGACTGTTTCCAGATTGAGGGTAGAATAAATAAGTAATTAGCAA
Source organism: Spondyliosoma cantharus (assembly GCA_900302685.1). Taxonomy (NCBI): domain Eukaryota; kingdom Metazoa; phylum Chordata; class Actinopteri; order Spariformes; family Sparidae; genus Spondyliosoma; species Spondyliosoma cantharus. The sequence continues at coordinate 2,713 of OMLP01016290.1, forward strand.
CTGATGGCAGGTTGAGCACAAATAGCTATTTTATGTGACATTGACACTCGCAGATATTTACAGCTTTACTGTGGGGTTAGAGACCGACTGCTGAGACGTCTGCTGCCAATTCAACAATGCAGCTGAATGTAATTTAATTTATGTTGCTTTGGCATTAAAACATATTTGAAACTCAACAACATACAAAGAGTTTATGTATGTAGCTGGGAACAATACACAGACTTTGCTGTACCTCTGCTTTGTCTTTTTCATACTGTTGTCAACAAATTGTATCATTATTTATTTTTTTTTTTCATTTTCATTGAAAGAGTCAGTGACGAACTGGTGATCTGGAATTTGGACAGATGCCAGAGGGTCCGCGGGCCTTCGTGGGCCATTTGGTCAGGCCGGCCGACCAATCAGAGAGCGGCGTGATTATCACAGCCAAGCCATTTCTCTCGGCCTTCTTTTAAGCATCAGTATTGTTGTTATGACCCTGGGGGGTCATGATTTGCCTGCGACAGACCTGGCGTCTCTCTCTCTCTCTCTCTCTCTCTCTCTCTCTCTCATCCTGTCTTCCGACCTGATCGACCAGTGCTGACAAATTGATGACTGATATCCGTGTTGTGAAGAGATTTTGCATCTCTGTGTAAATATTGTAAATAGTGTGTATAATTTTGTTCAGTCTAGTTTTTGTAGGGGTGAGTAGCCTTTTTCTTTGATTAATCCTTTCTCCTGTTTTTGGGTAGGGAGTGAGGTAAGACACCTGTTTTTGCGTTGAATTTATTTTGGGCTGCGCTCACCCTGAAGTATTTAATTTCGTTTGGGTAAATAAATGACCTCATTTTGGACTGCATCCGTTCGTTTGTGGTGTTTGATTCTTGAGAGCCGGTGAAAGGGGGAGATCATTATGTTATGTTCGGGTATTCCCTAGGCCGGGGCATAACAATTGTTGTTTGTGCGCAAGACTGAATGGAGTAGATCGCGTCTGCTGGTTGTTGGAAGTTGGAAGTTGACTGAGATTAAGTTAGCAAAAAAAAAATGAATCGAGGCATCAAGCGACACAAGGGGAGAAAAAGAGAGAAATCTAAGCACTGTTGGCTGACTGGTGAAAAATGCTGCAAACTGACTGAGTTGTTTTTAAAATCGAGTGCAGCTTCAGCTAGCACTAATATTAGCGACACAGCTGAGCCAGCACAGCAGGGAGACAGACGGGACAGTGAGGAATATGAGCTAGAGGAAGAACAAGACGAGCAAGAGGAGGAAGAAGAGGTAGACATGGATAACTGCATGATTTTTTTTTTTTTTTATGCACTGGGGTTGTGCATTGATATGTCCATGTTTTGGTGCAGTTGTTTATAGCATGGGAGTTTAAGCTCCCCATCACTGGGGCTATCAAAAGTGCGTGTTCTTTCCGTGCGTCAAAAGTTTGCTCACACTTTTATTTTATTGTGCAAAGCCCTTTGTCTTTACAAACAGTGATAAGAACAAATTAGATAACAATTTAAAAACAAATCATGAATAAAATACTGGTTGACCTGATTTAGCCCACAAAACAACGTACGTAGATGTTCGGGACTTGATCCAAAGCTTGTGAATGAACGTTTTGGTGAGATTGTATTCTCATCTATTGTTCACACTGTCAATTATGAATTTGGAGCCTCGTGTATTCAGCCAATAAAATCATAAGTATCTGCATCTCTTGATATCACATTCTCATTTTCTTTTATCAGCACATTACCACATCACACCCAAGTATTGTTTTTCAGGCATCGCCTCTGCTTGGGCCAGCCTAGACCGTAAAACCTGCCGTTATCTGTTCTCCAAATGACCTCGATGTTCGCACCAGCTGAGAATGCTGGGAAATTAGTGATGCAATTGCGGGGCCTCCATGGGAATGTGCTATTTAGCCGACTTTGTAAGACGGGGTTTGTTTAGATGGCAAACACGCTCACACACCTTCCCACATACATTTGGTTTCAGCCGGGACATGTGATTGCCGGTGACAACTGCAGTGACGTAGCAGCCTGCCAGCAGGTGCTTCGGGCTTCTTTCCCACTCTCTGAACTGGCCACAGAGGAATATCTGTCAGGCCTGGTTACTGCCGTTGCTATCTAGCCCCGACACTCCCGCTCTATTTGGGAGCTCAGCAGAAGAAGCGTGTGTGCTTGTGTGTTCGTGTGCGTGCGTGTGTGTGAGAGAAAGAGAGAAATCCGAATGTCAGGGAGTGGAGGCTACAGACAATGAAACAGGAAAAACATGTAGTCACTAGGGGAGGACCACCTTCTCAGAGCTTCTGTTGTGCAGATGTGTGTTGCAAATCATAGACTTGAATCGGCCTCCGTTCCAAGGGAAAATGCATATCTTACATGCTCCTCTATACCCCCACGACTGGAGCTTATGCAGGAAAGCTGCGGTGTTGTCGATTTCTCACTGAAGATGAGCCTGTCTTTGGCATAACGCTTTTTTTTTTTTTTTTTTTTTTTAAATGCTTAAGTGCCGTGCTGAGTATTCACACAGGAGTACTCTGGCACTGCAGATATGTGTAAAGAGTATACTTCAATGCAGCTCTGCCTGGATCAACAAACTAACAAAAGCTTTGCTGCGAAATCCTCCAAAAACACATGACAAATTTAGGAAGTTTTCCAGGGAATAAGGTGTGTTGGTTCTTAGGGTTTTCGTTTTTTTCCTCCCTCTCTCTCGGTCTCTGATGGTTGGGTTGACTATGTATAAAGATCATTCGTGTCAAACAGGATATCATCTTAAAATCAAAATCTTGTGTAAGGGAGCCAAACAATTAATGGACTGGCAACTGCGTCCAATTTTATTTTGTAAGGGACTTATTAATTGAATGACCCTGGAATTATGTAGAGAGCGAGGATGAACGGTTTGGCTTGCCAGTGTTTAACACCACCCTCATTATAATCTCACTTGAGATCATCTGCTGATTAATAATGTTAGATGCAGTTGAAAGCTCTGGATGAAACTAAAAAGTGGACCTATGTGTGCAGTGCAAGAGCTCAAGGCTATGCGCATTTACACAGCTGTGATGTCCAATAACTGATCTCGACTCGTTTCCAATAATTTTTCTCAGGTTTGAGAGCAGACATCCTGATCGTGAGAAGTGTGGTAAGGACACAATAAGGTATTATGTCTTTTAGTATTCAGCTTCTGAAAGCACTAAGCTTGGGTTTTGCTCAATTTCATTTCAAAGTGTAGTGATTGTAAAATGCATTTCTATTTGCCATTATGAATGTTAATGTTTCCCTTTGTTGTTCCTATAATTCTCTCACCACGTTGGGACTGGGCTGTGCAGATGTGAAATAAACTGAATTAACGCAGGCTGTAGAATCTGCTCGGATGAATCGTTTTATGATACACCTACACGTGTACAGGCTTGTCTCGCTCGCTCCCGTCACGGCACTGTGGACGTACAGAAGTTGACAGTCAAAGTAAAAGTTCTCATCTTACATTTGGTTTGCTCTACATTCCGCAGCATTATTCTTGTCGAGCTCTCTCGAATGGCAACCTGGCAGTGGGCTTTCCAATATGGAGTGATGAGTGATGTGTCGCGTGTAAATTGTCCCACATTGGTTCAGACTTATTGATTTCTGAGTGTTGGCACACAGATCTTTTGAGCTCTGTGCCGCAGCGGCAGAATGATTACTTTTTCATCATCTCATTGATATTTCATCATTATTGTACTCCTCCTTCTGTCCGTCCAAACTACTACCGCCAACTGCCCTTCTGAAAACCAATTATGCTATGGATGTCTATCATTTCCCTCTTATGAAACTGTCCATGTGCCAGGGCTCCTCTTGAATACAGAGATGCTATATTCATGCTGTCGATGGCAGCTCCTTCTTTGCACTTGGAGCTGTTCCTATATGCTTCACCCATTAGCCACGCGGTGACACTTCACACTTGTTTGTGCTGCACCTTTCATGCCTGCTGGCGTTGTTTGTTGCCATAGGATCCCACTTATCCAGAATGATGACAATGTTTGTCACACCTTCTTTGCTGAGGTAAATATGAAGAAACATCACTGTCATTATCTAAATGCAAACAATGGTTTGCAAAGGGAAAATCTGAGTTTTGAAAGATAACCTACATTGATTATAGTTCTGCCTGCTGAATTATCATGGCAGATTACTGCATGGCTGCAACAACATGCATAATGACACCAACTACAGTGAACACAATGATGCCTTTTCAAAATAATTGTCATCAGAGTATCATGAAGGAAGAGGGTGAATGCAAGGCAAAGAAAAGACAGAGTGCAGTGTATTAGAATCTGTCTTCCGTGAAGCCGGTCGTGGCTGGTCCCATCTGGAGGTGTGTTAGAAGGCGTGTTGACTTGACAAGAGTGTTTGATACGTTAGTGGGGGGGAAGGGAGCCTGCAGAACTGCACGGCACCACCGTGTCACATCATGACATCACATAAAGTGATACGAAAGGGGGGGGTGCAAAAACCATTAAAGCTGAATAGAGCTGCAACAATTACTCGAGTAACTCGAATAATTCGATTACAAAAAATGTTCAAAGCAAAATCTCTGCCTCGAGTCTTCGTTTAATTCCTATCACCCGTGTTATGTGTCCTGCTTAGCTCAGGGGTCATTTTTCCACACGGACTGTTATTGCGGACACACACCACTACGTTCAGAATTGAGTCAGCGCGATGGCGGAGGGCCAAGAAACTGTTCGTAAAAGTCAGAGAATGTCCAAAGTTTGGGATCATTTCACACGGAAAAATGAAGATAACAAAGTGCAGCGTGTCTACTGCAAAGCAGAACTTGTGTACCACAACAGCACGTCAACTATGATTCAACATCTGAACCGCTAATTTAACGCAGCCTTCCATCGCTAATTAGCGCGTATGGTATTTGTGGAGACTGTAGCCTGATGTTGGTATGACTAACGTTAGATATTATGTTAAGATGTGGAAACTAATTCGTGTTAATAGCCTACACCAAATAACTCCTTTACACACACACACTCATCTCGTCTCTCTCACTCCCTCACGCACGCGTGCACATAAACAAACACACAACTTTACTCCCGCTGTTAGGAATAGTTGGAATAAATACATTTTCATTATGCATTAGTTGGTATTGTTGTTTAATAATGCAAAATTATTTTTTATTAGATTATTCGATTAATCGATGGGATAATCGGTAGAATACTCAATTCTAAAAATATTCGATAGCTGCAGCCCTAGTCATGTTTAATCGTGTTTGACGACATATCATCTGACCTTTCACTGGAAGTTATAGCAAAAGGCAACCAAGTGAAAAACAATATACTAAGCAGCTTCCTGTAATATATTTCTAGAGATTGCATTTTAGCACTAAGTGTGTTGAAAGTGTTAGTGTGAAATTGGTTCAGAGTATGATTTTCATAAATTTTATACATTTACAGATACTACAGTCCCTTTGTCCTTTTGAAAATGTGAATATATTTTAAATAGATTAAAGTTTGTTTGTTTTTTCACGAGGGAACACACTGTTACTTTGAGCTTTTGAACTCTGTTGGCTTGGTGGCCTCAAGGTTAGAGATGCGAGCTTGTGACAGGAAGGTTGTGAAAAGTACACAGCAGTGCTTGCCGGTCCCTCGCCGCCACCGCTGAGGTCCACACGGGGGCAAAGCCCTTAACCCAGACTGTGAGCGGAGCTGCTCAGCAGCCAGCAGGACAGACTGTAGCAGTACTGAGCTGCTTCTAGGAGTGAATGTCTGTGATCAGGGTGTTCCCGAAAAATACAATACATAAAGGTAAAACAAATAATAATAATAAACATTTGAGATAATGTAAGTACACAGTTCAATAAACAAAGGAATTTTATTACGCTTATTTCTTTGTAATGGCACAGACACACAGTGATTCGCAGCTTTCTAACGAGCCCCCATGAATCGAGTCTGTCGCTTCGCCACCATTGCTCATCATTTCACAGTGGCCATGTTTCAGCTCTGCCCCAGAACTGCCTTCTCAATATCAAAGGCCAACATGACAAATTCCCTTTCTGATTGGCTTAAAAAAAAAAAAATCCTCACTTATTGTCCCCTGTGCTCCATCTCCACTGTGAGGTAATATTGATGCTTTGCTCGACCTGAGATCAATGGCTTGTCACGCCTCATTAGGCCAGGTAGAAATGCTGTTTGCTGTGCACCTTGTCGCGGGCTTGTGTACAGTCTGTGGCTGCTGAGCGTCTCTGTGATGCATGCTAACAACGCGGGTCTCATGGGTGCTCTGTAGCCGGCTCAAGGTCAGGGGGGGATATCACCCGGGTGTTGGATTAACTGCCCTCCAGAGGTTTTTCATCTTCGTGAAACAGAGAATATATACTCGGCTGCTTGACCTTGGGGAGGAGGTTGTTTTCTGTCCCTCAGGATCTGACAACATAATTTCAAAGCTGTGGTCAATGGCTCCGTGTCCAAGGTGAATGTTCAGGAAATGACCCGGCAAAGTGAGATAAATTGACATATATTTCTTTTCCATTTCAAACTTTTCAAAGAGACGTCCCCGAGAGACGGCGCAGAGCTTGTATGTGTCTTACATCTGAACAACTTACACGCACTCTCATATGAATCTATTGATTGCTTTGCTTTAAAAATATGAACTGGGAATTGCGGCGCCCCGTTCTTTGTTCTGAGCCAGAGAGTCGGCAGACTGTATATGACGAAGGCAAATTCAGTGACTCACCAGACGTTCTGTAGTAGATCAGTTGTTCTTAAAGGATCAAGTGTTTGTCGAACATGAAAGTTGGAGAGTACAATTTCAATCTAACTTTTTGTCTCCTGTGTTTCTTTTGTGGTTTTCTGATGTCCTTTGCATTCATTTTAAATAATGAAGAACTGACATGCTGTTAGAGTTAATATATCTGAGGGTTTTGGTGGAGGAGATTTCCTTATTTATGTCTTACAGACACATTTTTTCTTTGATCAACTTCAAAGAAAATCTCAGCACGCCACGAGCTGATACGCTTGCAGACACGACACAACCTACTTAATTATTTGTTTTTATTTTGTCTTAGAAATGATCAATGGATACTTCTTCCCCTATTTCACTCATCTAGCTTTTCCTTTATTTATTTTTTTCTTGTTCTTTTTACACTCTACCAAACAGTCTTAATCACTGATTTAATAAATACTTCCTTTAAAGCGCCAGCAGCCATGGGCTGATTAGCACAAAAGTCCCCACAAAAAAAAAAAAAAAACAAAAAAAACCCATAAATCCATTACAGACCTATTCAAGTCACGCTGGATGAGGTTTCAGTAAAAGAGCCTTTGCCAGATGGTTTACTGGGAAAGGATTTTCAGTTAATACTACACGATAATGTGTCTCCTCCCTTCGCTCTGTGTTTCCCCCCATTGTTCCGCTCACTCCACAGCCTCTGTGCTCCCCTTCTGTACGTGTCTAATAACCATGACGCGTGATAAGGCTGTCTGCATACTATGTTTTATTACACTGAACTTGATAGCATCACTGTGCATTGTACAGAGCTGGACATTGCCCTCTCTGTCTCTATAGAGGACTGATAAATGTTCAGCTGTGTGATTCATGTCTATACCTCTGCACAGTGATACAATACCCACCCTCTGCTAGAAGACTGCAGACACACACACACACACGTACACACACACACACACACACACACACACACTGTGTGACTCCAGCCAGTGGGCTTGTTTCAGGAATCATATAAATGGATCAAACTGAACTAGTAATTCAAATAAAGGAGTTATTTGTCTCACTCACCAAACAAAATAAAATTAACACATGTTTGAACATGGGAGTGGAGTGTGTACATGATGCATTCACACACACTGCATGTACACGCACACACACGCGCATACGCGCATACACACACACACATATTCCATCATCACAGCTGTGTTTTGTTATTTATTTTTATTTATTGTGTTTATATATTGTTGTGTTTATTTACTGTGTTATATTATATTGTTTATGTTGTGACACAACATATGTGTTTTACTTTGTTGTTAAATGTTATAAAAATTTAAATAAAAAAAAAAAGAACATGGGAGTTCATGCTTGAGCAGCAGTTCATGTTCCCAATGTTCATGGTCCAAATGATTGTATATGTGTCATCTGCTACGTGCTATAGCGACATGTCTACGAAATGTGCCGTATCACGTTCACATCATTACCAGACTTTCATATCGATAGTTAGAAGGGAGGGTGGTGGAGTTACAGGTGACAAGGCGGTGATCGCGGTTTGAGTCTGTGTTTTTAGCATTTGCGAATGTGAAACCACTGGGTGTTTTTAAGGAGACCTGGGGACAATTTCCTGCAATGTTCGTGATGATGATGATGTTTAACGGTTGGCCGGGCCATCTCCAGCCGTATTTGTGGCAACCAAGACGGGTATTTTAAGCCAAAATGTGATGTTTTCCTCACTCCTACCAAGTGACATTTGGAGCCTTAACCTAACCAGAGCATAAGCACAGTGTTGTAATGGAAGAAAAAGTTCAACATTAACCTCAAGAAACATACATTTTTAACATTAACCAGCATTTATTCTGGTGATTGAGTTGCAAAATACTCTTGACTCAGTGGTGTTCATTGATTTTAAAGTGATTCTGCAAAATATTAAAACAACAGAATAAAAAGTGAATCATCATTTTTACAAAATCAGCTTGACGTCTTCAAGGTGGAATCTTGATCTCCTAAATTGATCCAAAAGCTGTGCTTTTTAATCTTTGCAGTGTAAAAACGGTTCATGTGTGTATCTGTCTCAGAAATGCACAGCCAGATCATTTACTGAGATATTTCGACAACTAATGATTATTTTCATTAGATAATTGTTCAGTCTATAAAATGACAAAAAACTGTGAGTGTGAGTGAGTTTCTTTGAATATTTTTTGCACTTGTACTGCTGTACTGCTCATGTGACCTTGTCAAATGACGTTTTGATTAACTTTATTCAGAGCACCAGTTTTCATTGCATTTTTAATGCCCTGACAAAGACTCTTGGCTCACCCATTAGTTTAAAAAAGTTGATGGCCGGAACTGCAACAAATGTGTGACGCTCTTGCTTGAAAACTGTCTGACATGATTAGTCAATTATCTAAATAGTTGGCCGTTTTCTTTCGATTGGCGAATCATAAAATCCACTAATCGTTACAGTTCTCTTTCTGGTGAACCAAATATGCAAGTGTTCTCAGCTCTTTCTACTCACAACACAAAATGTGTTTGCAACAAGTCATGTGTGCAGATGATTTACTCCTCTATGTTTTGCCTCTGAGCATCTGTATGAAAATGAACAACATTTACTCTCAGTGTTAAGCCAAATTTAAATTCCCATTTTGTGTTTTTTTCCATTTTATCTTCATTCCAGCCATGATGAATTCTCAGAGTTTGCCGCAGAATACACACAGGCATGCAGGCCTGAGAGCCAGGTGGCCACGTCCGCGTCTATAGGATTACCTCTCCAAGGTCAGAGTAGTTATCTTTCCCAGCTTCCCGCCCTTCTTATCCTCCACCTTTCCCATTCTCTACCCCTGAGCTACGGAAAGGACAGTCCCAGCTGGAAGGAAACAGAAAAAGATGAGATGGTTATTCAATATGGTTTCTGATTGATCTCTGTGGCATGATAAGAATCAGATGCTTTATCTTCTTGTAAAGATGCCATATTAGTTATAATTGGATACAGGAAGATGCTCCATTTGTTATTGACATTGTCAGGCAATGGAATGGGCAGCCCCCCCAAAGTATTTTGTTATCTGGGTGATATATGAGGCCGCGAATGAAGGTCCCCAGGTAGTTTGGCTGAGATGTAGAGACGGGATATGCCACCAGCATGTGCGTGTGTGTGTGTGTGTATACACTACATGCTGTGCATGAGTCAGTGGAATTGGTTATTGGAGGCTGGTATCAGATTCTATATATCACAGATTGGTTGTGATGAGTGTCAGCCTAATGCTTGGTCTCTGCTGAGCGGCAGACTGATGCATTCTGAAACAGCAGACAGCAGCATATGTCGGATTTGCCCCTGACTGTCATACGTTATCACAGATTGCATGATGGGAAGAAATCATGGGAAAGCAATCTGGTTAAACATAAGGGAGGTATCACCATTGATTCATCCTCTCCATGTAATGCACTTCTTTCTTTCTTTCTTTTTTTACCACTGTCCTAAACTCCCATGCGCTGTCACTTGAAGAGGATTACTTGAGAACAGGATGAAGTTAGCCTTGACAAACTACACTCTGATAGAGAACAACAACAATGGCTGGATTGGATACATCGTAGTGTGGTGTAGTGTTATTATCTATATTCATGAGACAGAGATAGAAAATCAATGGAACAAAAGTCAACAAACTCAGTTTTGCCTGTTGTTTGACCTTCACTGTGCAGAATGGTGTGTGTGCAGTTTGACTCTGGAAGGCTGTTTTTAACGTTTATCTGTTGAAAGAAGAAAGTTTCTCTGGGCTCACCTTTAAATCTTAATTTGAGGGGTCACCGTGTAGTTTTTGAAGAAAAAAAATCAAACTCAGAATTGTAATATTTACAATATTAACAAGGTTATAATACAAACTCAGAAATATGTATCTTTTCCATAACTGAATAAAAAAGCTGTAGTATATCAGACTAAGAGAACCTGGTGACGCTGATGAGGGGGAGAGTGTTCCATAGACTAGATAAAATAGTCCTGCAAAATGTTAAACTTTCAAATGCTGTCAAAAATGACTGTTGTCTTGTTTTGATTAACAATAAACAGTGCGTTGAGTGGGTCGGTATTGTGTGGGACGCAGTAATGGCACTTTTACAGTTTACTCTTTGGACTTCTGGGACTTTTCAGTAATGCGTCCCATCACAGTGCTCTGTGGCCGGCTAGCAATCTGTTCTATTTTCTCTGTGTGCTGCTGGTGAAGCTGGCAAGAAAGCACATTGATGATCTATTAGAGCTGCTGTGAGTGATATATCGTTATTAAAATTGAGTGTTTAATAGATTTATATAGAAACTATACGTAATAAATTCGTCTCTCCAAATCTCCAGAGCACATCTTATGTCCAGCAGAAAAATTTTGCAGAAAAAAAAATAAAGAAGTAGATAAAAAGAAATTGCATACTCATGTATTCTGGGTTTTTATTCAATACAGGAGACAAATTAGATGTTAAATTTGTACATTTTAACATTTTTGACATGGTAA
>OMLP01016291.1:13595-26504 GCA_900302685.1 Spondyliosoma cantharus
TTTTTTTTTTTTTTTTTTTTTTTTTTGCCGTTTTCTTTTTCATTCCTAATGGGATGTGAGATTTGTTTTCAACCAGTTTGCTTTTAATTTGTCTCCTAATCAGATTGGATACAAAGCTCGGCTGAAACGCTAAGCTTCTCAGACCAAATGAGCAATAAGACAGTGTCTCACAATCATTTGAAGCAGATGGGTTTCATGTTAGGATCTGTCATTGTGATTTTCCTCTGATGTTGGAAGGCAGGAAGAAGCATTTAAAGTACTTCATGACCAAACTGCATTAATATCTTAGTACAAAAAAGAACAAGACTGTTCAATGGACTAACTGCTGCTACCCTCCTAGATTAACCCTAATTAATCAAATGCACAATCAACACTGTTTTGGATCTTCTGTTTCTCACGTTTTCTTGTAGATAATAAACTTTCTAGTTTCACCTTGATCCCCAAATCTTAATATAGAACAAGTTTGACCTCCATCCACGGGTAGCTGTGTATTTAAAGTGTTTGGGCATCAGTAGCTGGAGATGGAAGCAATGAGTTGATTTTTGATTGGGTGCACTGATCAACTGAATGCATGTAAAGCGGAACGCGTTGTACTGATGTTGTGCTGAGCTTGTTTTTTGTTGTAACCGTCATTGGTTGTTCCTCAGTCTGTCTGTGTGTTTTACTCCTCCACTGTGACCAGAAAAATTATGGAAGCCTATTTCTGCCTAGAAAATAAAAGAAATACCTTTCAAGTTAAAGGAGAAGTTCACCCCCCGCATCTGGACAGTCGGGTTAAGTTTTGCAGCTCACAAAACACTTCTGGGGCTTCACAGCAAAAAAAGCGTTGAAGCATTCTCCGGAACAATTTAAGTAGCTGTTGTAAGAAAACATAAAAAGGCTCGATACAGCTTGCCCAGTGTAATCCAAGTCTCTGAAAGCCCTGAGAGCCCAAATTGATTTGAAAAGATGTTATTCACACCCTTGATGCACTATCGAGCTTGTGTGCCTACTTCAGGCAAGTAGCTTTTAGCTTCGCGGCTACAGTTAAGTTTTAAAAAAAAAAAAAAAATCAAATTGGGATTTCAGGGCTTCCGGAAAAATGGCTAATGCTGGACGAGCTGTATCAAGCCATGTTTTTACATTTGGTTGTGTTTTTTTCTCATATTTTTGATGTAAGTTTGAACTGGAATCTTATACTTTTGAGTGTTTCATGATTTTGAGTCACAATCATAAGTTTGGATTAGTTTATCAAAAATGTGACACTGTCTCTTATTTTTGACTAAATTAATAGTTTTGCTTACTATCTTTAAAGTTTTATAGTAATCCAAAACTGGAAGTTCAAAAATTGACATATATCACGATTTACTTAATTTTCCTCAGCCCCTATAAGACCTTACTTAAATTCATCCTTCATTTTGTGTTCTTTCTCTGGTGTTAATAGGCTTCCATAGGGGGGACTGAGTTTCGGAATGCCTGCGCCTGAGTGGGCAGTGATGGGGAGCAGGCTGGAGATGTTTTTTTTTTTGTTTTTTTTCTTGGATACTAACACGGGTCTTTTGTATGTGATACCCCCCACCTGATTATATTAAACCATTATATTGTGGTGCTATATATATTTGATAAAAATGACTAAATGTATTGGGATTACTATTGTCTGAAAATAATTGTGAGTTGAGGGTTATGGTGCAAAATTTATTTTGGATACAAATGAAAAAAAAATCTATGTTAATAGTTATAAATCTATTGATATTAACACTGACCCCTGAGGTACATTATTAGATTGCAGTTAAAAGTTTGTACATCTTTTTGATAGTGTATACCAGTTTCCTTTCATATGGTAAATTTGTGCTGTGATCAAGCTTTGATAGACTTTGTAAATAAAGCCAAATATTTGGATCATTATATTGGTTGTGATGAATGGCTTCTTTGTTTACAAGCATTGCAAACTGTTTCCGCATGGCTGTGAAAGTTTATCTGGTGATTTTTGTAAGATCTGACTTTTACACTGAATAAAAAGGCTTATGACTTCAGACACTGTGGAAATCATTTGTCACAGTTTCAGCACTTGAGTCTCTCAGAGGCACTCTGTCCTTTGAACACAGGACATGCGCAGATTAACGGGACCAGGCCAGCGTTAGTAGTTTCTCATTCTCTATGAAATCAAACTTTTTCTCACGGCTTTTCTAATTATGACTGCATTAACTTTGATCAGTGTTACATCAATTTTAAATGTTTGCACTGCAGCCTCGGATCCATTACTTCATTTAGCAGCTTTTCTGTAGCAGCTCTGATCTCGTGTGTGACGACGGCTTCACTGTCCTCTGTGACACTTTTTACCTCCTCTCTTCACCTCTTCCAACCATCTGTGTCTGGCTGGCTCCATGTTTACTGAGAAACACTCATTTCAAAGACTTTTACATAGACACAGCGGCAGAATGTATCGAGGTACATCTGCTCAAGTAGTGCACTACTTATACAGTTCTGAGGTGCTTGTATTTTGCGTGCCCATTGCGATTGTTCTTTTTGCTTCGTTTCACTTCCACTGTAATACATTTTGGAGGCAAATATTGTACTTTTTAACTCCACTGCATTTATTTGAGAAGTGGTCACAAAGTTACAAGTTACTTAACAAATTGCTGTGTCAGAGCCAAACTCGAATTAGTTCATTTTATGAGCAATCGTATAGAAAAAACACCGATTGCCATAATCAGAAAAATGCTGAAAATCACATCTGATAATTGCCCAACCAACAGCTGTAAATACATGTTAATATTTCTAGAATTTACCTTAGCTTGTGATTTTGATGCACATGTACATTTAATACTGGATGCTTTTTAGAGTCCTTCTCTCAAGTACTTTTAGTGTGGGTGCCTTTCACTTTCACTATAGGAATAATTTAAGACAATAGCTTTACTTTTGAGTAGTATGACCTTTGGGTACTTTTGACACCTCTGTATGTCGCTAAATTGAAAAGTGTAATCACCTAAACAGAATCAGCTGTGGTCAGTCATTTCTATTTTAACTGCGATTTAGAAAAAAAACAGGTTCTACACTAGTGTGTAAATGGCTAAATTGGAGGTTTGGTGCACTTGTTTTTATGATGTGGTCACTGAATGTGTTTTGCGTTATATTTTTATATGTACCCCTTATTTCCTTCTAATTCCAAGAGGACCTGTAGTAATGTTGTCTACCAAATACAAGGGAGCTGTGATTCAAGTGTTAGCTTATGCATCCAAGAAGTTTTCTGTGATGAGTGCAACACATACTTGTCACAACGCATTCATGAAATTTGGTTCAATAATGAATTTAATATAGGTCTTCTGAAAATATGACCAAATGTGCTGGATCATAAATTATGTAATTCTAATATCCGGTTACATTTCTCTGCCATTTTTTTTTTTTTGGGTGCTTTTGCCCCACAGGAAAATACAAGTTTACATCCTTGAGTTCAATTATTTCTACAACTCATGAAAATGCTGTTTGTCACGACTGCATGTCTGAATACAGTGGATAGTTAGAATCCCGTAAAAATGCAATACATTTTCTGCTGTTCCCGAGACAAGACATCTGTTGTGAAGCAACAGCAGTCATCTGGCAGCCGGCTGGCATCTCAGCACAAAGCAGGTCTGAAATAAAAACCATCTAATCTCAGATTATGGTTCCCCTCCAATCCTGCCTGAGAGTGGCTCTGACTCACCACTTTAAATATGCCGTTACTGATCCCTTCCATTAGGCTCAACAGATCAACACAGAATCATATGTACATCAGTGCTGTGCGTAATGACCAGTGAATGAAAAGACAGATGGTATTGTGTGCATTTTATTGGAAATCAGATAACCGGTTAACAAAGCTGACGGTCAAAGACATTTGAGTCATTAACTGTACATTCAAGGAATGAGTGGAATGTTTCTAAAAAGGAATGGAGCTCGGAAATTAATGTGGACTATACCTGGACCTCCATAGAGACCAGTTTCAAGTACAGTATGATGGTAGAGGGCAGGAGGGGTGTGACAACTGTGGGACATGAAGAACTTCACTTGAGTTCTTCTCCCCCCCTCTAGGCTACAGGCAAAAACAAGAAATCTGAGGCAAGAGTTCACTGGTTTTCAACCAGTGGGAGGACTGCTGCAGGACCCAGAGAGGTTTAGTAGAGCCAGCTGGAGGCACAGCTAGTGTAGCTGACCAGCTCGCCATCTGTAAACCACAGGGAAATCTCCTTGTTGGCACTTTCCACTGAGTCACTGCCATGGATGATGTTCCTGTGAAAACAAGAGCAAGAGGTGAGGCAAAGAGTGACTGAGAACCCAGTTGAAACGACTTCATATACAGCAACTTTTTGACATTGACCTCCCCACTGTTCAAGCAGCGCACAGACATTCAGTTGGTGTCAAGTTTTAAAAAAAAAAAAAAAAAAGTAGATTTAAAAGTTTTTTTTCTTCTGTTCCTGATACCTGATCAGTTCTGTGCATATGCAACTAGATGAAAAATTCTGAGAAGTCTCTATTCTTAATCACTTCATCATCATCATCATCATCGTCATCTCTAGAAAATCATTCCAATTAAGAATGTCATTGATTAAGTTACAGCATTTCTGGATTTAGTCTGATAGATAAATAATCTGCAATTTCCTGCCTTCTTTAGTAAATTTACCCACATTTAAAAAAAAAAAAAATAATTTATATACATGACAATTTTTTGTAAAAAGTTGTTATTCATTCAAACTCACTTGCTGACATCGATGCAGAAGTCTCCTCTGATGGTTCCGGGCTTAGATTCTGCGGGGTTGGTCTCACCCAGCATCACCCTGCCTGTCTTCACCACACCCTTGCCTTCCCACACCTGGAACATAAATGACAGGTGAAGCCAGCTGCTCCGTTAGCACTTCCTCAGCTAACACGTTTCCCCAACGACGGGAAAAGTACGGACGTCATTTTTCCACAACAATCAGGCAGCAGAGCAGGTTTGGTCTCCAGGGTTTAAGCCTTTCTGGTTCAACAAACACCAGTGTTATATAATCTGTTGTGAGTGGTCTCTTACCATGGCAACCACTGGACCAGAGCTCATGTAGTCGATGAGGGTAGGAAAGAAGGGTCTACCCTTCAGGTCGGCGTAGTGCTTCTCCAGGTGGTCCTGAGAGGCCTGCGGCAGGAGACAATGAGACAGATCCATCAGCATCATCATTCCATTACAGACGATTCAAGCTGCTCATAGGCTCTACGTGCACAACCAACCCAGGTACATCAACTCTGAATTAAAACCTCAGCACAACATCCTTTCATTCTTCATGCACTGTTTGTGATGTACTGGCAAAGACATTCAAAACTAGAACGTTAAATTTCTCAACATTTTCGTATCCCATTGATGAGTTTGACCTTCATTGCAACAGGCACAAGTAAATTACTACACCACTACAACAATGTGCTCATTTGCCTATATTGTTTAATATCTTGCTACAATGCATCACATCCACAGGGACACCCAATACTACCATGTTTAGCTCAGTGGCAGATAATAGTCAACATGATGGAACCAATCACAAGGCTGGTCTAACATGGTGTGGTCAGTTATATTAAACTAACTTGCCACTGTAGAACATTAGCTACATAACTGGAGAAACAAGGAACTTCTCAACTGTGCCCTTGAATATATGCATTGAGCTCTCACTCCTCAGAATCTTAAACAGACTTGCCCCTGAAGCATCCCCATATAGACAAAGAAAAAAAGGGGACATATGTTCCAACAGAAAAGCTCTAGACCAAAACCAAGTACTGTCATCTAATACATTTTGAAGATATTAAACCCATGTAAAAATTTATTCATTTTGAAAAATGGAGTTAAAGGTGTTCGTTATTCAATAGATTCTGAAAATGGAACTTTAATGTGAATAGTTATTAATCCCTTATGTTGACCAATATTCATTTTGAGTAGCAATAAATTCTCAACCTGTGGCAGACACAGCCCCTGTACAGGAACACTGATGGGAGCATAACAGTTATAGGGCTTCAGGTTTAGTGAGCAGACCCGACGTCGACCTCTGGGACCCGATCAGCCTCGTGCAGATACTGGCCCAATTACTCAGGTCAGGCACAGGCCAGAGGTGACAAATACACTATATATACACAGTTTCTTTTGCAAAAAGAAATTAGTTATATTCATTTAAAAGCTACAGCAAGTCCTGGACCCACATTAGATTGAAACCAATTATCCTAGTGAGGTTCATTGTCAAGTCAGAAAAGGCCACGGGCATCTGATCAGTACACTTTGTGGTTGGTAAGGACCTGAAAGCTGTCTCAATGACCTGAACAACAAGCATCTGAAGACTCCACCTCAGTGCAACATCCTGTTCACAGCCTGAGCACATATACACCCGTCACATGGTTGATGCATCCAAATCCAATGATAAGATTGCAGTCACAAAATGATGAACCAGATGTTTTGAAAAAAAAGATATTACAACCAATCAGCACAACCACTGCAGACATCTGCAACACTAGTCAAGTAAAAGTCAAAACATTCAAGTCAAATACTTTAAGACTGATTCTGTTCTGATGTCAGACAATGATGGGAAGAGCTTTGAGCTTCTGTAATTTTAGCTGGGCTTTGCCTTTTTATCATTTCAGAACTAGCAGCTCGTCATTCCCTCTCTGGGCAAGCCTCTGTGCTTCCGACTTGGCACTTATTCCATTTTCACTTCCTCCGGCACCACTGAGCACAGAGACACCAGATCTAATGGGAGCTATTAGGGTTAATCTCCTTCACCTCAGTTAACAGGAATGGGACATTTGACTGCAAAGACACAACTCTTCATTTTTTTCCCCCCCACATCAGGTCTTGCACAACGCAGACCAATTAATGCACATGACCCAATGATGTCTAAGCAGGGTCCCACTCTGTCACAGCTCAGGCATTAGTGGATCAGGAGACCTCGACTCAGTGCTAAATCACTCATGCCATGGTCAGGAATAGACAAGCAGGCTAATCAGCTCACCAGAGGTCTTAACTGTCACTCTGCACACTCACAAGATGGTTAACATGACCACTGACTTATGAAAGCAGCTCACCTCAAGACCTTCACTTTAAAAAAAAAGAAAAAAAAAAAGAAAAAAAAAGTGTTTACTTACATGGATCATCTTCATGCCCACAAGTTTGAAGCCTTTCACCTCAAACCTTTTGATGATCTCTCCAATGATTCCCCTCTGCACACCATCAGGCTTGATGGCAATGAATGTGCGCTCCTTCTGTTCAGCCATGATTCTGTAAAAGAGGAGGAAGAGATGATGACGATGACACCAACCATTTACAATCAACAGGGGGGGGGAAAAGCCTGGGGTCACTCACGACTCTTGGCATTCGGCATGTCCAGTTGTGGGGCCAGCTGCCGAAGGCACCGACCCCATCACAGAGACGACAGGTTGTGTTGATCTGACGGCGTGATCACCTTAACTGGACTACTGTGACTTTGACTGCCAGCCACTCCCACTGAGGAAAGGCTTATCCTTGCATGGTTTCTAAAAGGTGCCCTGAGGTACTCAACTGTCACCATTACTATTCACGGCTAATGAATAACTCAAAAGAAATCATCTGCAACAACTTCAACTGGGGCTGTGCAATTAATCCAAGTTAATCAAAACCATAATGTGGCCATGTGCAATAACAATTATCCAATGAGGAACAGATAGTTTTTTTTTTTTTTTTAAACCAGTCAACGCTTCAATACTGTGCATCATTTTGTGCACTTCCAATCAAAGGTGTGGCCTCTACAA
The DNA here is from genome assembly GCA_900302685.1 of Spondyliosoma cantharus. Lineage (NCBI taxonomy): Eukaryota > Metazoa > Chordata > Actinopteri > Spariformes > Sparidae > Spondyliosoma > Spondyliosoma cantharus. The sequence goes on from OMLP01016291.1 coordinate 21,342, forward strand.
AGTAAAAAGGCTGAAGTCAGGTATTGAACCATCTGATGGCCAGAGCAGACAATTTCCAGACGTCTACACTGCCTCTGCATTTGTACTGTTGAATTGTCACATTGCTCAAAATGAAATTGTAAGATAACAAGCCATTACTGCAGCCTTACTTACACTGGCTCATTTCAGGTAAGCAAAGTTTGAAAATTGCTGAACTTGTCTCGCAGGGTACCTGCAGGAACTCTTAGGAATTTCAGCATAAGAGTTTGGTTTCAAACAGTTGAAAAATACCACTCTTTTCAAAATAATTTACCTCAAATTATTTCTGAATAATAATTTGGAAATTGCAGCCAAAAAAAAAAAAAAAAAGTCAGAATTATATTGTATTTAATGCTAGTCTGTTTTTCTGTGCAGCTCGACTTGCATCATTAACCCTGGTGCATTACTGAGGCCAAAAGCCAAATCATATAATCACTGACTCCCACAAAAAGGCACTTCCAGGCCAGTTTAAAATACAAATTGAACCAAGACTTTTTTTTTTTAACACGCCTAGACTGAACCTCCGAGAGTGCATCCACCCCAAAGACTCCCAAAATGCAGCACAGATCAGAACACTTGGGTTAGGTTTTCTAACAAATCCGGCCTATTGTTAAACCACGTTACTTCCCGCTTTTGTCCAGTTATTGATAGTGGGATTTCAAATGACATAACCAACTGCACCAGGCCGACGTGAACCAAAAGTTACCTTTAGTGATCTTTGCACTTTAATCGCCGTCACATTCCCTTTAGATTGCTGACACGTGGCACATGAACAAAAAAGACAGATCCATATAATTAAAGGAACACACTGCCTGCTCCGGCCCACACTTCATTTCACTGCCAATTCACATCCATGTAACCACTCCCTTAGCCAGGGACAGTCTACAGTTAAACATCTAAATTACCAAATGGTTACATGTATTTTAAACACTAGCACTAGCTGCGAGTGGATGAATGAGTTCAATGAAATCACGACAGTCCAACAATACAACAGGCTAGCTGGGCGATAGCCACGTCCAGTTTAGACATGTTACATTAGCGACTATAAATTACGACTATAAATCACGCCCTGAACGATCATTGCGGAAGTGTGCCGCTGCGTTAACAGCCTTCTGAAGGACGTTTGACAGTTCATGGAGGTTAGAAGGCAGACGGGCTTCAGTCAGCGCGAACATGGCGGTGACGTTTGATCTGCCGGCTGCGGCTGACAGCCAGTGTTCGTGACACCGCCTTTAACCGGGACGGTCAGCTCGGCCAGAGAGACGAGAGTTCATCCCCCTGCGGAACCACTCGTTACTCAACCTGCCTACAGCAGCGAGACAGCTAGCCAGAATGAATTCCGTTACAAAGCCGCACTGAAGTCTGGGACAGGCCCGGGCCTGCAGACACAGCCACATGGTCTTTTGTTCGCGCTGCTGCTGCTGCTCACGTCCACGTAACGGAAGATGTCAGGGCGGCAGCGGCGGCGAGGACACCGCTTCCCTGCGACCAGTGGGTGCCTCAACAATATGTCCCCGAGCTTCAGTATGAACCGTGACCCCTTTAATGCTTTAACGAGTTTAAATGCACTAAAACCAAGTTACAACACAGCTGCTGGAAAACACGACTTCAGCAACAAAAGACGGACGAGCTCGGCTGTACGAACAACAGGAGACATAAGAAGAGTGCTTACATTCATACGAATATCACTGAAACGAGGAATAATCGGCGAACTTTACCTTGACAGTGAGGATCCGGTACAGCTTGGGGCAGTGGTTGCTCAGGTGGACGTGGGAGAAGACCTACGGAGCGTGCGCAGCCGGTATTTATACGTGAGGGCGGAGACTGCGGCGACGGCAACCAACTGGAGCCAAAAAGGAGCAGTTTTCACCGCGAGACAGTGCACTGCAGTGCAGAAGTGAAGTGCAGTGTATACTCAACAAGTCTACAAGCTGAGAGTATAAATGACAATATGAACCAGACAAAAAAAATGAAATAAATAACACGCATCAGCATAAGCAAAAAACATCATAGTGTGAATTGTGTGAGTTTTATTTTTTAAACAACATAACCCCTAACCCATCCACCCCCAGGGCCTAACCCTAACCCATCCACCTTAAATGAAAAATGTTTTCAGCTATTCTTTCATAAAAAACAAACAAACAAAAGTTTTTCTCTTTTATCATGTTGTACCAGGAATGTACCCTGTGTACCCAGGAAGAATCTGATCAATCCTGGAGTTTTGATTTATTTGAGGGTTCTGCAGTGTGATTTGATTTTGCATCTCTTGGCATGAGATGGAAGAAACAGAAGATGCATCTGTTCTGTGAAAAGAGTGAATTTTTTTTCATAACAATGGTAAAAATGACTACATTTAGGAACTAAACTGTTGTCATGTTTTACAACAAATACTCCGCTTTGAATGATAATTTGTCTCCATTAAGTTTTTTCAAAATGTAAGTCCAACTAACCGAATTAAAAAAATATCTTCATCTACCCATTCTCCCTCATCAGAAATATGTTTCATTTCGAGAGTTAAATGAGACACAAGATGTCTTCCTCTTTTTCCTGTGCACATTACATAATGGACCAGGATTGACTCCATTCTAGTTGTGATGTCACAGATTGTGCTTATAAGTACTAAATTCTCCAGGAAGAGCGACAGGCTTTGAAGTCAACTTGGGGCCTGGGGCCCAAAAAGACTTTTTCCAAAAAGCTTACGCTCGGAAAGAACCAGTTGTTATACAGTAGACACATTTTTTTGAGCGTCATAATTTGAGCTGTAAAATTGAATCACTTAATCTCTAATCAAATTTGCTGGACGCTAAACTGGACGTTAGCTTGCTCAATCGCTAGAAGTCTTGGGCCCCACACCACAGAAGATACAGGTAATTATATTATATATTATATTATATTATTGGCTTCATTCAATTCTCATATTTATCGTTTCCTCACTCCTTTAGTAGTTTCTGTCCACCATCTTGCAGGCCATCCGAATTCTCTTATTTGTGCTCCGGGAAGTGAGGATCAAGGAGCGACATCCGAGGAGTATTGATTGCACACTGCAGCTGATCGGACTGATCTGATACATCACAGCATGACTGAAAACAGATTCAAGTGTATCACCATCAACTTTTACATTTTGTTTGTTTTCCGATTCACCAGCGAGTTGAAATGTGTCAGCCTGACTGGAGTAGAACAAAAGGACCACAAACAACTTTCAACATTTATTACAAGCATTTTTCTTTTCATGGTTTGTTTTAGACACGTGAGGCTGATCATTCCTGAGCATTGGGGTTCATATGTTACATCGTTTCAGTTTTCACTGAAACATTTAGCCTAGAAATAGCACAGGAGACACCATAATCATGTTCTGGGTGATCAAATGAGGATTTCAACTGAATCCAGAGGCATGTAATGAATAAATATATCAACACATTCTGCGAGTAGAAATGGGTCCTGTGCCTCTGAGCATACAAGAGTACACATTATGAATACACAGTTCACAGTCTAAATACACAATACACAGTGTAATTACAGACTGCAGCTTGTTCTTCATGCACAGCTGCTAAACAGGCAACAGAGAGAAAATCACAGGTGCAGTTTTAACTTTAAAGTTGTGGGTTCCAAACAGAAAAAAAAGTCCAAAAGAAGTTTGATATGTTTAACAGAAGCTTCATTTGCATGCATAAATGAATAATCAGGATATCAGCAGGTGTATCACATCCTGACACGTCAAAACCAGAGATTAAACTATGACAATGAAACAGGAACTGAAGTTGCGCAAACCACAAAACCAGACAGCAGAGCAGATGCTGATCCAGCTGTTAGAGTTTCTCCAGAGACCAGCCTTTGAAAAAATAAAGTCATCATCCAGCAAAACTGTTTGCCGTCCGCTTCAAAGATATTTAAACAGATAGAAAGAACGGGATTGGTTCTACTGTAGGACACAGACAGCGGCTGAAGTGATGCAGAGATCTAACCGCAGAACAAATCATCTATTTTAAGCCATCTGTGAATCAAGTTCATCACTCTCTAATTTCCAAGTCTAAACTATATTCACTTGAACTTAAAAAATGCAAATGTCTGGACTGATTAAACTTTTAACTGCGGACAACTGTGTACTGGGCGGTCCAGCTCATAAAACTAAACAATGTGATTAATATCAGATGGGCTGGTGGGTGAAATGATGCATGTCATTAATGAGGAAAACACCACATTACCTGCACTATAAGTGCGTCTCTCCATTAACAGAGCTTTGCGCAATCAGTTTATACTTTAAATATACATTGATAATGGCCGACTGATCCAACTGTGATCAGCTGCAGTCGTCATCAGATCCGGATACACGTCATCTGACGCTGCAGAGGAAAAGACCTCTCATTTGTCTTAAAACAAATTCCCTCCCGTGGTTCCTCGCGTCTCTCCACGAATCCTCGGTGGGCGGGACTAAGATGCAATGTCCCCTGTCAGCAGATGAATATAAAAATCAAACTCTGCACATCCACAAAGCTGAAAAATCACAGTGCAGCAACATATGGAGGGGACTTTAGATGTTGTCTCATTTGCAAATGTAAAGATACAGAAATTAGAAATAGAGCCAGCTGTGTCGAGTTTGTTTAAGAAGTTGTTGTTTATTAAAACTTCTGTGTTTAGGTCTATCAAACTTAAACATTCCAAGGAGTTATTAACTGGTTATGAAACCAGAAAGTGAAAAGTCTCACATTAATACTGATGCCTCTATGATCTACATCAAACAAGCCCATCAGTGGTGAAGACTGGCTATTTCTGAATTGATGTTATATCACATGGCCTGAGGAAAGAAGCTGCTCTGTAGTGAAAAGAATCATACAAATACTCTTACACAGTGGGTTTCTATGCAGGCGGTTGCATTCACACCAGTTAACAAAGTCGTTAATGACCCCCCCCCTGTATTCCTGTTCGTTCCCCTCAGACAACACATCCAACATTGGCTGTATCATCGGAGAACTTTAAGAGGCGACAACTCCTGGTGTTGTGCGTGAAATCCGATGTGTAGAGGGTGAAGAGGTAAGGAGACAGCACCGAACCCCGAGGGGCCCACATACTGCATAAAACCACATCTGAGACACAATCCCTGAGTCTCACGTACTGTGGTCTGTTGGTAAGAAAGTCTATGGTCCATGC
>OMLP01016291.1:26524-42423 GCA_900302685.1 Spondyliosoma cantharus
AGGTCATTTGCTACCCCCTCAGTTTCCTCCTAAGAAGTGCTGGCTGTATTGTATTGAAAGCACTGGAAAAGTAAAAAAAAACATGAAACACCCTCAACCCTCCAGTGCTCTCCAGATTTGTAATTGTTACTGCGTCATCCACCCTAATTCTGGGACAGTGAACAGCGAACTGAAGGGGGTCCAGCATCGTGTTCACCTGGGGACGGATGCGTCTGAAAATAACCCTTTCCATGGTCTTCATCAGTTGAGAAGGGCGGAAGTGGCCATGTTCCTTGGGGTGCACAGACTTGGGACTGAACTGGAACTGGGACCACAAAGGAAGTCTTCCACAGGACGGGGACTTTCTCCAGAGTCAGGCTCAGGTTGAAGATGTGTGTGACCACCCCACAGAGCTTAATCTTACATAGCCTTCTTCATGTTATTTTGACCAGAGCAAAGACCATGTGACCCATCTGAAATACACATCTATCTATCTATCCATCTATCTATCTATCTATCTATCTATCTATCTATCTATCTATCTATCTATCTATCTATCTATCTATCTATCTATCTATCTATCTATCTATCTATTAAAACAAGGAAGCTCTGTCTGTCTGTGTGTGTGTACCTGAAATATCTCTGCAGATCAGGATCAGACTGACCTGAGATTTTCAACATAGCTGCTGCGTGGTTGAAGGGTGTGCAACCTCGGATTTGTTTGGACTACAATGATACCGTTAATAAACTATAAATGACTTAACAAATGATTTATGAACTCCACCAGCATCGTCAACCTTAGCCACCATAGCCACGCCCCCTGAATTTGTGCGCACCAGAGCCAATCACTGCAGATCTCATCTGTAAGTTACACTCTTATGTCTCAAAGTGTTTCTCCAGACCATCATCTTTCCCTAACCTTGAAAAAGCGCTGCCAGTGCCTAAATATAACCATAAAAGGTTGAGTGGTGCGGAAGTCACTGCAAGTGTACTGTGTGTTGCAAGACTGCCTCTTTTGGTGGAAAACAAATGAAATATATTATCAGTCAATATATTACTGATACATTCAGTATTGATATTTTTGCATCTTGCCTGGTATGCTGTGATAGCATTTTCTCAACATTTTAATAGAAAACAAAACTCTGTTGAAATTACACATACACAATGTATATGCAATTCCAAAGTAGTTGTTTAGAAGAGTAATGCCTCGGAGTCAAGGCTGCAGCCTGCAGATCAAACCTTGCAGCGTTGTACAATTTTGAATGAACGAATCATCAGAACCTTTCATTTTGAAATTAGTCACAGTTTAAGATTGTAAACTATAATGACTTACTCCATTATAACGCCATAGAAATAATTGTTCATACAGTTTAGTTTAGTTCTTAACCTTTCTGTTTATAGTTGATCATCATACTGAACTTCCAGGCTACTGTTACATAAAAGCCACCTACTAATACTACATAAGAAGATAATACCTATGTGGTTTGCACACATGAATTAATGCATGTACACATGTACTTTCCTTACACTCTCATATATTCTGGCTGTCGGAAGCTTTGAAGAGGACTTAATAAATCTGCAGCCCACGGCTTTTATGGCATGAGCTTACATTGTGGTCATAAAGTCACTGGGCATTGCATAACATTAATAGAAATAACCTTAATGCGGCCTGGGATATTGAAGCCATAAAGAACTGTATCTCTTACCTAAAGCACCAGTATCCCCACCTCGCTCACTTCACTCAGTGTAAATGGATGGAATTTTTCTGAGCCCGACTTCCCCGAGCAGTATGAAAATATTAGGTATGTCGGCCCAAACCAAATCTCCCCGTGAGATTGAATCTACTTTGAAACATTAAGTTTTCACCCTTTGCTTCATTGGCTGGCTGCCAGCGGCTTTAATGAATACTGAGGCAGCAGCAGTGAGTGAGACCCATGGAGGAAGTGTGTCCTCCACACTGCTGCCTGTGATTAACTTGGATTATTAGATCGGTGGAAGACAAATTGTAGAGTTACACACACACACACGCACGCACGCACGCACGCACGCACGCACTTATATACTTTGACACATACTCCCACATTTCCTCCTCTCTCCTTTCCTGTTTCCTCTTCTGTCTTTTCCTGTTTCCTCCTCTCTCTTTTCCTGTTTCCTCTTCTGTCTTTTCCTGTTTCCTCCTCTCTCTTTTCCTGTTTCCTTCTGTCTTTTCCTGTTTCCTCTTCTGTCTTTTCCTGCTTCCTCCTCTCTCTCTTCCTGTTTAATATTCTGTCTTTTCCTGTTTCCTCCTCTCTCTTTTCCTGTTTCCTCTTCTGCCTTTTCCTGTTTCCTCTTCTGTCTTTTCCTGTTGCAGAACAAATCATCTATTTTAAGCCATCTGTGAATCAAGTTCATCACCCTCTAATATCCAAGTCTAAACTATATTCACTTGAACTTAATAATAATACATAATAATAATAAATAATACATGTCATTAATGAGGAAAACATCACATTACCTGCACTATAAGTGCGTCTCTCCATTAACAGAGCTTTGCACACTCAGTTTATAGTTTAAATATACATTGATAATGGCCGACTGATCCAACTGTGATCAGCTGCAGTCGTCATCAGATACGGATGCACGTCATCTGACGCTGCAGAGGAAAAGTCCTCGTTCCTCTTCTGTCTTTTCCTGTTTCCTCTTCTGTCTTTTCCTGTTTCCTCTTCTGCCTTTTCCTGTTTCCTCTTCTGTCTTTTCCTGTTTTCTCTTCTGTCTTTTCGTGTTTCGTCCCCTCTTTTTTCCTGTTTCCTCTTCTGTCTTTTCCTGTTTCCTCTTCTGCCTTTTCCTGTTTCCTCTTCTGTCTTTTCCTGTTTTCTCTTCTGTCTTTTTGTGTTTCGTCCCCTCTTTTTTCCTGTTTCCTCTTCTGTCTTTTCCTGTTTCCTCTTCTGTCCTTTCCTGTTTCCTCCTCTCTCCTTTCCTCCTTTTCTTGTTCCCTTTACTCCTCTCATTTCCAGGAGAGGTCATGTTGCTCCTGTTTCCTTTCCTTTCCCCTCCTCTTCGTTCCATTTCAGGTGAGCATGAGTGGTTTTGAATGGTTTGTTGTCCCTGTTTTTCAGATTTTCACCTGTGTTCTTCACCTGTCCTATGTGCATGACTAGGTTAACTTTCTTGAAACATTTGCTCAGTGTTGGTTGAGTGATCAGTGGTTTTGTCTGGTGGATTTGTGGGAGGGATGGCGTCCGCTGAGATCCCACCTCTGTCTATCTGGGAATGAGGATAGTCCTTCCAGATATTAATGGAGGGGGGTTTGCAGCCTTGGCCCAACTCCTCCCCCAACAAATTCACCAATCAGCACCAAGCTATAAGGCACCTGTGTGCCATTGTTCTACCTCTGCTTCCTGCTCTGTCGCTGCTGTGGCTTGCAGTGTTGGTGTCCATGTGAGGAAACCTGTTTGCCCTTACCAGAGTATTTTCTGTGTTTGGCTGGTGCATGAGGGATGAGTAGGCTTAGTTTTAAAATGTATTTTAATGTGCAGTGAGCCAAGATAATTTTATTTTCTTCTATCTTCAGGTTCACCTGCACCATAACACTGCTGCTTTGTCCAGTTTCACCATTGTTGCTGCAATTGTTTTGCCTTTTAGTTTTGTGTTTTAGACCAACAGGGTTACCTTAACTTTACTGTGTTGTTTGCTTCCTTGATCATTTGATTACTTGTTGTTTTTTGACAATTCTTTTTAGTTATTTTTATAAGCAGAGTGCTGCAGAGTGCTATATAGTGCACAATTTAGAAAATGGAGATAGTAATAGTAATCCCACCGTCTTCATCATTAAAAACAATAGCGTGTTGTATAGATGTTTCATTTGTGCAAACTAGCTTAAATTAAAATGGAGTAAAACTAGCTAATAATAATGAAGTTTATGAATCATCTGAATGTCGAGCGTGTTAACGAGATGGCACTGATGCTGTTTTATTTTGTGTTTTTTGTTTGAGAAGTAATTAACTGTTTTCCAATGGCTGTTGTCCATATATTGTGGCGATGGCCTGATAGAGGACATTCTGAGAGCCGTCCTGGACTTTTCTGCTTGGGCAAACACTGGGTCCAGGCATCTGGCCTCTACTTACAGGGGGGACTGTTCAGCTACTGATTTTAGACTCGGGTCTGTACAAAAACTACTGTATGACTGCGTCCCAAGTTGGTGTCACACGGTTCAATTGCTGCTGAAGAGAGCTCGACAGTTGCGCTGTGAAAAAACCCCAGTTCCTTCTACAACCTGAGGATAGCTTTGTCCTGCAGGCTTGGCAGATGTTTTAGGCTACACATGATAGTGAAGAGACTCAGGGCCTGTGGTTTTTTGAGGAACCTTTTTGTTCTTTAACAGCTTCATCAGGACTCTGCAGTCTGCCAGCCTGCAAGCTAATCTCAGAGGAGCTAACTGCACCAAACTGGACCATCTGATGAAATGACAGCGACATCTGTTAAATCTAGAGAGATTCTGATACCCTTTTTTTCTTCTTTTTTTTTCCCCCCCAAACGTACCGGGGCCTTGGGTATCAGCTGATACGGAGTACTGATCTGATTCCAGTGCATGTTAAAAGAAACAAATCTCTTTTAACAGCTGTCTACACCAATAACCCTGTATGGATGTTATATGATTGCTGTCACTGTTGTATGGCCTGGCTCAGGTAAAACCTTGCAGAGAATGATTGCCATACAACATTTACATCTATGTTGACAGTCTGTCATAACCTAAACAGAACAAATAAAGAAATCTAGGAATAAACAATTCCTTTAAAAACTTTTAAAGTGCAGCCACTTTTTAGAAAAGTTTAAAACGGTAGTGCAACAGCAACTTAAATGAATCTAATCTCTCTTAAAACGTACTCGCATAACTCGTTTGCTTGCAGCACCACACTTTGAAAGGCAAATGTTGGCGGTGATGCTGCGTCCACGCCAGTGTGCACACTCAGCAAAGACATGGGGCACACGGCACATCTCCAAATGTCAGAAGTAAAGCTGATTGCCTGCACATTCTAGTCTAGTCTCCACCTCTGGGTGTCCAGTGGGCGCGATTGTTACGACCCCCTCTTCAAGTGAGGTCTAACACAAGACGGCACAACAAGCAATAATTTAAAGGAAGATACATTTTATTAATCCACCAATCATCAAACAAAACAGACTGATGGGCCGACCAAAATACACAAAAGAAGAGCTCCCAAACCAACCCACCAGGGCCGTCGGAACTGAGGTTAACCCTCTACCCTAACCCAACAAAGCAACTAAACCTAATTGAAGTGAAGCCATGAAAACTGAACTACCGCAAACCATCAGATTAACATACGCGACTACAAACGCAACAGCGTGTCAGCCAGAACATCATCCCTGCCACGGATACGTCTGACGACCACATTGAAAGTCTGCACACGCAAACTCCAACTCATTAAGCGCTTATTTTTGTTGCGCATTCGCTGCAGAAACACAAGGGGGTTATGATCCATATAGACGATCACCGGAACATTGGAGGAGCTGATATAAACTTCGAAATGCTCCAGTGCCATAACAAGCGCCAATGTTTCTTTTTCGATCACGGAATACCATTTTTGGTGACGGTTTAGCTTCTTTGAGAAGTAAGAGACCGGGTGCTCACCCCGTAGGAATCCTCTTGGAGGAGGACAGCACCCACACCGGTGTCACTGGCATCGACAGCTAACATAAACAGCATGTCATATGGGTGCGGAAAGGACAGGCGCAGCCACTAAAGAGGCTCTTTGTTCTGCTCGAACGCCGACTGACAGGCTTCGGACCACTTGAATCTCACCTTCGGACCCGCCCCTTTCAAACGACAGAACACCACACTCAGGCGCTCCACGTGATCAACCCATGACTCCGAACAGACCACAAGCTCATCAAGGTATGCTGCACAGAAAGGTGAACCAACCAAGACAATCATTCATCAAACGTTGGAAGGTGGCTGGTGCATTACGCATACCAAAAGCCATGACTGTATATACTGCAAGAAGTCATCCGGGGTGACAAAATCTCTGTCACGCGCTCAGTTAGCGTAACTTGCCAATATCCTTTTAATAAGCCTAGCTTAGTAACAAACTTGGCCTGTGCAGAAGCAATCCTCACTACACCACATTAGCTTTAAAGGCAAGTAGGCACGGGGAGCTCCATGCACTGCAGCTGGGCTCGGCAATGTCGTGTTGCACCATATACTCGAGCTGCTGCTTTAGACAATGACGTTTATCTGGATTTACTCTGTATCGGTGTTGTTTTACGGGTCGTGAATCACCGACATCAATATCATGCTTCAACAGGTTGGTCTGAGAAGGAACATCAGCAAACAATATTCGAGTTAGACTCAATTAACTCCACCAAGTCTGAGCATTGCAGCTCAGGGAGATGAGACAAACGAGCAGCGAAGTCTTTCAAGATCTCAGAGTTTGACAGCTTTCCCTTAGTCAAGGCCGCGGGCAAACCCACGTCACTCACTTCAGCACTAGACAGCTCCTCTGCGACTTTTCTTACTACCAGGCTGACGGACGGTGGTGCAACTTTCAGCACCGGACAGCGGCCCGGGTGTCATGGAAGCCTCATTTGTCTCTGAACTGGACTTCACCTCCATTGGAGCCTGCTCCCTCTCACAGTACGTTCTCAACATGTTAATGTGACATCGGCGATCTTGGGTGGCTACAAGCTAGTCTCGATCCCCGACTTGCTAGAACCAGGAATTGGCAGCAACACCAGGACTTTGTCACCAGGCTTAAACTCTCTACTTTTAGCCTCTCCGTCGAACCATCTTTTCATCCGGGCCTGTGCTGCCTTACGATTGCCACTCTCTATCTCACAGGCTCGACGCAGTTTCAACCTGAAGTTACTGACATACTCCAGCATATTTTGTTCCGTCGCTTCACACGGCCAACCTGAATTTGGATAAAGTGGAGCAGGCGGGATGGTTTGATTTGGCTTCCCAGCAACCTGACAAATGTGACAAGATTTTCCATATCGCACCACTGCAGGAGGCGGTTGAGTTGTGTTTCTCTTTTCCCACAAATCCGGCAAAGCTAGCAGATGTTTGATGCCTCGAACTATGTGCTGGGACCCTATTAGTACTGTTGCAGAAGTTTGGTGCTGTTCTGAGCGTTATTTGTGGCTATGAGTGGCTTTTTGATGGCGGTTTCTTGTTGGGGGCATAGACTGCAGTGTATTGTTGTCGTGCGGTCTTTTCTGAGGATGCTAAAATTACTTAAGCTCTAGCGGTCGGCAAACTTGATCTCCCGAGAGGGGGGGTCTTACTCGGTGTCACGGTGTGTTAGGACATGGATTAAACTTGCACCGGAACATCCCTTTAAGGACAGGGGCCAGGAAAAACCCTGCTTTAATAACCCAACTTTCTCTTTCAACCCACCACACACTGGGGATTATATTGCCGCAACTAACCACATTTACCATCAACACTGAAAGACAACAATAAAACATGGTGAGTTTCTCCTTTAACGGAGCTAAACGGGAAGTAGCAGGGTCCCGTTTCTAAATTACATGTTGTCGGACGATGTACTCGACAGCTGCATTTTCGGCTGTATCAGTGGCATTTCCGATACTGGTATCAGCATCCGAAACACTCTACCACTATCAGGCTGAAAATGGTGGAGGAAGTCTGTGCAGAGATCCCTCCATCTTCTTTTTTTCCCCCCTGTTAAAAGGTTTTTTTTTTCCACAACAAGGCAATTTTTTCCATGTACAGATGGTAAAGCCCATTGAGGCAATGTGATTTTGGGCTATATAAAAAAAATTGATTTGATTTGCCCCCCCGTTTCCCAGTGGAGTGAAAAGTGCAAGTACAGTTTCCCCTCTCTGTTTATCACCCCAGCTGTGGGGGAGTGGCAGGAGGGAGAAGGTCAGCTGCTATCTTTTGCAGCTCCTCACCTTGACAGGTTTCAGGGGGGAAAAAAGCACTCTATGAAATCTGCATCAAGAACCTAAACGTGCAGTCTCTGGCAGGGAGTTTTTTGGCCCAGACACTTCCCAAAAGGCAGCTGGCGGTCCCTGTACAAGCTGCCCATTGAAAAACGGACAGCAGACCTCCAGTGGAGGATCGTGCATGGGGCAACAGCTAAAAACGGATATAGAGTGCACCTTGATCCTAAGCTGAGGGAGGAATGTATCCCCTGTTCACAGAGACCTTGGCACATTCATTTCTTCAATGTCCTAGTCTGTCGATATTGTTAAATATCTGTCAAAAAGAAGACTCCACACACTCTCTTGAACTTTCTACCTGGTTCTGCAAACTTGGCTATCTGGCTTACAAGCAGAAACCAGGCTCAATCCGTGGGCAGTATCGAGCCAGCGGCTGTTCTTAGGTTGGAACATGCTTATTTTCAAATGATGGGCTGTGAGTTTTCTGCGTTGTAGTTGCTGCTGCTGCTGCTGTTGTTGTGGTTTGTCGACACCCTGAAGCTAGCGAAAGATGGATTTTGTTTGCTCCTTGAAGTGGCTGAATAAAGGGACTTTGAAAACCTCTCCTCTCCTCTCCTCTCCTCTCCTCTCCTGTTCCTTTTCTTCTCCTCTCCTCCACACCCTTCCTCTCCTCCTGCACCTCCAGTAGCGGATGCTCTTAGAAAACAAATGGAGGTTTAATCCCTTGGCCTAATCTCCTGCGTTCTACTCCCAGTCCTATTTTTACCAGGGCTTAAGGCCAGGATTAAACCGTCTTTTTTCTCTCTCTCTCTCCCTCAGTGTGTTATTCAGGAGGATGAAACTATTGACGTTTAAGTGCTGTTCACACCACTCCTTAAAGCTTGCTTGCCAGGCGTGTGTGTGTGTGTGTGTGTGTGTTTGTGGAGTGTTGTGCCTCTGTTGCTGTCTATGAATGCCTCCTATGGTGCAGGCACGGCGAGCTGAGGATGCTTCTTAATTGGCTTCGTCACAGTGTTTTGTGATTTACTCTTTCTTGTGCTTAATACAGAGGGCAGGGCACATCGCTTGCAGAAGATGTGGAGTGGGAGCTGTTTGTGCTGTAATGGATTGTAATACAGAGTCATTATTTTGCTTTTAGCGGCAGCTCTCCGAGCCTGTGAGAGGGTGAAGCTGTTTGCCGAATTGCCCTGGATGTAAAATGGTGTTGACAAAGATTTCTCGCAGGCAAAAAGCGTTGGTTTATTGCCTCAAATTGCTCCAACACAGTGGCAGGTGACTGATTTCAGGTGTCGTATTGGAGGTTTTCAGTGGCAGGCAGCCAGTGTTCCTCCAAATATTCCCTTCGACCTGAAGATGGGTGTCTAGATGAGGCTACACACACACACACACGCACGCACATGCGCACATGAGCACACGTGAGCACACACCTGTCAGCACCTAAACACACTTCTCCACACCTGCCAGCTTTATCTATCACTCCGTGGCTCGGGATGCAGAGTTACTCCAGCTTGCAAGGTTCTCTGACAGAGATAAAAAAAAGTGTCATTTTAGCTGGCTTCACTTTTATGAAGCCTGTAGATCTCTGCAGCCTCCACCTGCCCACTGGGGATTGTTATACAGCTGAGAATCATTGCTGTAATATAACATGCATTGTTTTGGGACTGAGGTTATGATGAGCTCAGGCTGCCACAGTCCATCGCCTCTGACTGTGCTACCGCAGTGCTGTCTGGATCCAAAGGGGCATGAGCCCCCTTTTGAAACAGTTTTATGAATTCATAATTTTCCTGTCACCTGAAATGTTTTTTTTTTTGCTGTATTTTGCATCGTAGCTATTTCTAAAGCTGCCTCACATGACCTTGTGTTGACGCACAGCCATAACAATGCCCAAAACACTCAAAGTAATCTGTCGCTCCCTGACCCAAAAACAGGAAGCTGTCGGGTTTGAGAGTTCCATTACATTTTCATACACCTGCACTCATTATTCGAAGCACAACACAGTCATCAAAATGGATGTTGCCAATGTATGACTCTGCATACTGAGGATGTTAAAACGTATGTTGCAACTTTCTGCTTCTTTAAGTTTAAGTTTTCAGTTTTGCCTTGTGACATCACTGTCCTTATGGTCGACACAAACACTTCTGGAGAGGTCCCGAAGCCTTAAAGGACGAAAAAACCCTGATGTATCGCCACAAAAAAGCAGTCTCAAACTGCGGTTACTGGCTTGGCGGTATTCTTACCTGTAACTCCACCATCATCACCTCCACCGTCTGATATGAAAGTCAGGCCACATAAACATGAGTAAATGTGAATATAACAGGGGTGTCACAATTCACCGATATGAATCTGAAATCAGTTTTACTGTAAAAGATGTGACTTCACCGATACGCAGACCTCTGGGTCGAGTTGGGTCGGTGAGCCAGACTCTCCCCAGCTCCTATGTCAGCCATGTTTCTAAAGTTGCTCAGGCTTCCCAGTCTCCTTTTTGGGGGACCCACCTGGCCTACAGCTCCTTCCCCGTTTCTAGTGTTATTCCATTCATTGCCCCCGCCTGTGTTTCTCGGCCTCACTCCACCTGCACCTTATCCCCTCATTTACTTAGTTTATATTTAAGTTCTGTCTTTGGTTCAGTCATTGTCGAGCCGCCCTGTTGTGTTCCCGTGATCCAGCGGTTCTGTTTCCCTGATGTGCCTTCGTGTTCGCCTCATCCTTGTTTTGCTGTGATCCTAAATTTAACCTCATCCACTGCACTTCCTGCCTGCCCTGTCATGCGTTTTTGTCCACCTTCTCTGCTCCAGCGTGACAAAGACATTTTCAGAAAACATAATTGCTATTGCAAATTAGTTTCATGCATGCAGTATTTTTAAGAGAAATGAGATGTGAGTAGTACCATCATTTTTGTGTCTTTTGGATTTATTTCATTTGATGGATTTCAAGAGATGTGAAAATGTCTATTGTTTTATAAGAATGATTTATTATGTTATCTTAAAATGTCTTGTGACCCCTAAGACTTAGTTTGCAACGCCACAGAGTGCAGGAACCCGATGCGATTGCCAGAAATATAAGCTATTGATGACATTTTTGTAGAACAAAATCTTTTAAGATTGAGTTACCAGACCTTATTTTTTTAGGTTACCCTTAGGTTACCCTTAGGTTACCCTTAGGTTACCCTTTTTAAACAAGCTATGGCAGAAGTGCTTTTAGGGTGTGTCCAACTCCATTTTGCCAGTAAAGCCACACCTCATTTTAAGACCAACACGCCCAGAGGTGTGGGTGGGTGTTGGGTGAAAAATATCAACAGTGTCAGTCGGAAACTAGCAATGCCACTGTCCAGGTGTAAGATCGAGCCCATTGACTTCGAGATGAGGGAACCATTAGTCCAAACTGAAGCACTCAGAAGCACACAGAATACATTATGGCATTGTCTATTCATACAAACCAAACATATTGTTTTACAGTTACAGTTATTAATTTTATGTTTTGACAACGCTGTTCCTATTGTCTTGTGAAATTTGGTGCAAAAAAACATTTGGTTAGGATTTGGAAAAGATTATGTTCTGGCTTAAAATAGCCAGTTTTGTTGCCATGAAGATGACCGGAAACTATCCAATTATTCGGTTTTGTTGAGACAGGAGCTGTCACAACACCATGTACCCTCCTCCTCCAAGCAAGAAAGTTAGCTCATACAAATGAAGGATCAGTATTCCTTTAGTGTCCCACAAACGGGGAAATGTGTGTGCCACAGCAGCCAGAGGACAGAATATTACAAAAAACAATGACAATAGTAAAAAATAAACAACACAATTAAAAAGGCAAGAAATAGAGTAAAATAAACTGGTATATACATATAGACAAATACATATAGACAAATGTAATCTGATCGTAGTATTGCAGAAACGTTGATATGTATGAAACGTATATAAATTCAGCATATTCATGTTTAGTAGGAATGCCACCATTTAATTCTGATGACTGGACTGTATCTTAAAACCTCCATGGCGGGTATTAGTGTTATAAGATGTTCTGTTCTTCTTTATTAGTTCTAACTATATCTTATCACCCAAGCTGCTGCAACAGTTCAATTTCCCACCGGGATCATCAAGTTTGGTTTGAGATGAAATGTAGTAAATGCTCAGTTCGGTATGATGGGACTGGGGAGTTTTCCTGCATTCATTTTCCATTTGAACTTGAATTTCAAAAGTTAATTAGTGAAAAATATTTATCTCCTTTTCTATCATAATCTTCATTTTGCTCAGCTTTGCCACTTGACTCTTCATTATTTTTTTTCTGCCGGTCTCTGTTATCTGATCAGCTGAAAATGGGTTACCCAGTCCAATAAACCTAAAGTTGCCACTCTGCCATACCAACACAGCAGCCAGTCGCCATCTGCTTTATCCATCAGTCCATTTAGCTGCACGACTGTTCCCAGCTCCTGATGATAACACCAACAATCACAGTATCAAGGCTCCCTCTAGTACCACAGTGCTAACAGACAGTGGCATTGTGTTGTTGAAGGATTGCGGGGACAGTCAGGCAATCTTGACCAACAAATAGACCCAACTGGAAAAAGAGATCACACTGTATGTATCTTATATCATTAATGCTTATTCTCTGTAAACTGATGTCTTGATGGACAGTTTGCTGAATGTCACAGGATGGAAGCGTCTGCATCAAATGTCATTTTTATCCAAATTGACTGTGGATTCACATTATCAGATTGATGATGTTTGTGATTTATGTTTTATGATTTATCTTATTTATATTAATTAATATACAAATACAAACTCATTCACACTAACACTAACCCAGAAATATATATACTTGGACACACATACAATATATTGTATATGTTGCATACTGCAAGTAATCAATTTGGAGGGAACATTGGTTTGAAATTGCTACTTTATTTCAGAATAATTATTCTGCATGCAGGATCATTTTTGGCCGAATAAAATCAAGAGGGGAAAATGGAAAATTTAACCTAAACTGGAGAGAACTAACAAGAAGAGAAAGATATCCATTGACTGATTTGAACTAAACAAATTAAATAAACAAACTCTCTTTGTTTTTCATGAATGAATAAACTGAATAAACAAACTGACCTTAAAGGACTACTGTTTTACTTTGTTTATATGTGGCGGACCCTGCCACCTTTCTAGTTTCAAACAGTGCTCTGGGACCTTCCTCGGAGAACAGCTTGTTTTTTCAGTTATGGAAAAAATTAATATTTCTGAGTTTGTATCATTACCTTCTTAATAATGCAAATATAAAAATTCTGAGTTTGAATTACATAGTGCACCTTTAAAGTAAGATTAGAAACATTTACTTTTTTATCTTAAATGTATTTTAAAGTAGATTTTTAAGTCTCATCAAATACACTCACAGAACTACAGGTTGAGTCAGCCGCCGCGTCAGTATTTGATAGTACACTAGTAGCATGCTGGAGCAGTGTTTTTACAAGTTGGTCGCTGTTTTATTTGTCCTGATGTGACCAGACCGCTAACAAAATACACATTCCTGCCAACAGTTTTACATTCATTTACTGATTCATACATGGCGGTTCCTTGCCATGAAATGTAACAATGCAATTTTCAGAAATATTACAAGAAAGCGTTGTGAAAACAAATCTTTGAATGGGGGAAGGGAATGCATTCAATTCAAAAATATACGGTTAAGCTCTTCTATTTTCCATTTAAGTTTAGGAGTTTAAATTTCACAGTTCACTTTAAAAATCAACATTTCACAACATCAATATGTCATTTTAATATCCATTTCCTTTTTCAGTTTCCATTTTCATTTAAACCCTGTAACACTTTACAGGGTTACACTTTTTTATTCTGCATAAACTTCAATTTACATTTGACATATTTTCTCATTAATAGTTATCGTTATCATCTGGCCCCTTGCCGGCTTACTTTTTCTTTAATCTGGCCCTTCTAAAAAAGTAGTTAAATAGGCCTGCTTTACAATATGCCATTTCACAAAGATCACAACATTTCCAATACACAGGAAAACAAAACAAAGCAAAACGATACTCCCTTTCTTTATCTCCCAGATCACAAACACGACACTTCTTTCTCCACAAGAATACAACTTGTTTAACTTCATAGTCCATTGGACAGATGTTGATGTTTTTGTATGATAATTCTGATGTATATTTTGATTTAGACTTGATTTAAGGAACATCATATTCAAGGGTAGATGCTTGGCTTTCATTTATGCCCTCTTTGGAGTTCATCTAGCAAAGAAACAGGTCAGTTAAACTCTTTTACATTTCGTTAATACATTATTTATCCACACTAACACATTGTGATTGGAGGGCCCATCGACCCATCAGAACGCTCTTTTTATTCTGTGTTTTTTCTCCTTTTTTCAGTTTCTGCTGTTGAATGAAATTTCGGGAGCTGGCCTATGGAGGTTCAGGTTCACAAGTTGTAGCCAGGGCCGGCACCAAAGCATATAATGAAAAGATGGAACATGTAGGAACCAATCACAGTGTTAATGTTTCAATCTTCCGCCACAGGAGGGCAGTCTGGCAACACGCCAGAGAGCTCTGGAACCAGCCTTCCACCCTCCCTACCACCCTCACAAGCACTGCGAATCTCTCAGCACATTCACTAACTTGTGTTCTGCTAACGAATTGTTACAGCGACAGATCCACCCTGAAATTAATTTTTGTCGCACTTCCTTTGAAAGTGAATCCACATCCAAAGAGGTTGCAGCTCGAGCCTCGTGAGGTCAGCTCCCCTCTCCCTTTCTCTGATTTGGTGTTGCAGGTGGACTTCTTGGAAAACTTCCTGATAGGATGACATAAAAAAATGTTTTCTCCCCAGTCACATGATACTCAGACTGAACAAATTCCAGTGATGCACCAAACAGACGTGTGTAAGGCCAGAGGAGAGGATGGAAGGTGCTCTTCTCTCTGAGGATTTACTGTAATAGGTAGATAGGTTGAACTCAGCCTCAATGCCTCAGCATCACAGCTGTATTTATCGCCGCAATTTTGCCCTCGGCTCTACCAATCTCTTCAGGTGAAGGCTGTAAACAATGTGTGAGCTCGTGTGTGCGTTTGAGGCATGGATGGACTGCTGAATGGGCTTAAAAAAAAGAGACTCAAAAGAACTACAAAGAAGTGCAATAAGACCAGACACACACACACACACACACACACACTGCCTACAAAGAGACACAACACGAGCACAAACAAATGTTAAACATCCACAAAAGGAGGCAAATGACCACAAAGAACAACTGCAGAGATACAAAACAGCCGTAGACACATGCAAAATGACAGCAAAGAGACAAAACAATCTGGAAAGGGACTCAAAACACACAAAAAAACACACGCAAAAAAAAAAACAAGGAGGAAACATGCTCTGACTACAAAGTGACAGAAAAAGACAAAAAGATACAAAATGACCACAAATAAATGCAAACGACTACAAGACAACCAGACTGCAAGAAAATGTAAAATGTCCACAAATGAATGCTAAACAAAGACATGAGAAAAGATCCACAAAGAGATGAAGAGAGGCAAAACGAAAGCAAAAAGATGCAAAAAGGACACAAATAAAAACAAAACAACTTCAAAAGAACTGCAAAGAAACACAAAAAGACCAGTAAGAGACACCCTGACTACAAAGAGACACAACATCACTTCAAAGAAATCCCAAAAATGGAGGCCGTTTCACGTCTGGCCCCACCGTCTCATAATCCATCCATGTTTTTAGACAGGGGTGGGACGATTCTAAAACGTTTCACTCAAACAAAAGTACTGACACTTTAATTCAGTTTGAATCAAGTCAAATTTAATTTTAAAAGGCAAAAACTTTAAGTTAATCTCGAAAGCATTGCAGCCATGTGACACTTAAGCTCAACCCTGCAGCTGATGATCACCCAACATCATGTTTGATTTGGGTCACTTGGAATA
Organism: Spondyliosoma cantharus; assembly: GCA_900302685.1. Classification (NCBI taxonomy): domain Eukaryota; kingdom Metazoa; phylum Chordata; class Actinopteri; order Spariformes; family Sparidae; genus Spondyliosoma; species Spondyliosoma cantharus. Next base: position 42,330 of record OMLP01016291.1, read on the forward strand.
CTTCAGGGATGCATACTTTAATATTAATGCAAATTTTAATGCTTGCTAGACCTTAAATTTTTACTCCTTAATGTGATTACGCTGTTGTACTGAT
>OMLP01016294.1:0-10170 GCA_900302685.1 Spondyliosoma cantharus
GTGTCCTTGTTGTAAATTCAGCATTAAATCAGAAGCTGAAGTTGTTTGTCTCCTTGTAAAAAGTGTCAGTTTGTGGCAGCATGTCTGTACCAGCCTGTCTGCTTCTGTGTCTAAAGTGCTAAAGTCTTACCTGCCAACATTGATCAGCTGTTTGAACACACTGTTTACACTGATTTCACCATTTACACTCCATTTATGAAAGAAGAAACATGTTATTGATCTAAACATGTCACATGTTACAAAGACACTAAACAGGAACAATATAGGCTACTTCTTTGTCCCCGTGGAGAAAGTCCCCAGACTCCCTTAACAAATGTGTCAGTTTAGTGAGTTGTTGAGTTGGAGACACTTTATAAACTCTGTGAAACTCTGTCTCTGACTCATTCTGCATTATTTGGACCTTCTTGTGAATTCAGCAAATGTTCTACATGAACTTCTTTCTGTCTTTGTGTAGAAACATGGAGTCTGTTTGTGATTATCTGCATATAAAGCAGGTAAACGAGACGTTCTCTCTGAGTCACTGACGTCTTTAAATCGTTTCAGACGAGATTTAAATTAACATTTGCACTCGGTTTTGTTTCCAACATGTCTTATTTGTTAGTATTATCATTTATTATTATATTAATGTCGGATACACATGACTGATTTTATCAGTTCTGCGTCTTCATGTATCTTTGCTTGATCGATGTTTAAAGGAGCAATCTGTGAAATATGGCTGGAATTTGACTTCCTCTGAGGTCGCGGTCCTGACGGACTCCCGCCAGCTAATATAGCCACTTCGCTCCACAGCGAGCTGAGCTGGATGTCAGGTATCTGCTGCCCCCTGTAGCTTTTAGCACTGCTTACGTTAGTGACCTCAGGAGCAGCGTCGGTACGAGTAAAGGTGTCAGTTGATGGTAGTTGCAGTAGCAGCAGTGTTAGCGGAGCTCCGTCGGCAGCAGCTGGTAGAGCAGATTTACACAGGGAGTGTTTTCCAGGAGAAACGGCTGTTGAAAAGCAGGAGAGGGAACAGAGGAGGTGTGTTGGAGGAGTCGTGCAGGACTCTGTGAGGCCCTCACTGCCTCAGCTTGTTCCTTCAAACAGAATTCCAGCTGTAAATGTGCAGCCTCGGGCGACCGGCTCGTAAAGCTGCAGAGACGCCTTCTAAAAAACACACACTGAGGGAGTGTTTGAGTCCGTGTGCTACGTTACATACGTTACATGTTCGGCCGTCACAGCGGGACGGACGGACGCAGGCGTGTTCAGGACCAGCGGAGCCGCGGTCCAGTTTGTCTGAGCTCCTGCTGGTTCTGGACGCTGATGAAGAGATTCTCACTGAGATAGTGATCGACTGAAGTTAAATCAAACTGATGCATTTTAACGTACTTCTGTCACAGCATCTGACCTCTGGGTTCAGGTGATTTACCTGCAGCAAAGAAAAACAAGGTCCCAGAACACTGTCTGAAGCTAGAGAGGTGGCAGGGTCCGCCACATGTGTCGTCCTTTAAGGTCAGTTTGTTGATTCAGTCATGAAGACAAAGAGAGTTTGTTTGGACCCACAGAACTGCTCCTCCTTCTGGATTCTGACCATTTAACTGTAAACATCACTTCTCCAAAACTGCACACTGCTCCTTTAAACTTTATGTATTTATTAACAGACGTGATGTTTTCTCTCCCGTCTTGGTTTGTTGGTTTGCCAGCAGGATTAAACTAAAACTACTGAACAGATTTCCACCAAACTTGGCCGGAGGACGAGTCTCGGTCCAGAACAGAGTCCACTAACTGTCGGTGCTGTTCTGTTAAAGGGACGTGGTGAGATGGGAGTAATGAAAACAATCAGGTGGCTGGTTTCTGTAAGTGAGAACAATTTGATCTGGTCCCAAATACAAATAGATGAATTATTATATCAGGCTTGTTTGAGCTGCAGAGGACCGTTGGCGGAGGTATACACTCTGTATTGTATGTGTGATCTTACAAAGAGACAAGAATACAAAAATAAACATGCAAAAATATACATTTAAAAAAGAATAAATGAACAAATAACATAAATAATAATAATAATTAATTTCTGCATATTTTTCTTTTATTTTAACTATAAAGTTACTTTTCTTTATTTAAATGCACGTTAACTTCTGACTGTGACGAGATATTTAATGTCACTTTAAGGTCAATAAAGTCGATTTATAGTCAATATTTAATTCTAAATAAAGCTGAATTTGATGCGTGTTCAGTTGATTTTACTGTTTTAAATGCTGGTGTGACCGAGTCTAAATAAAGTAAAATAAAATAAAATAAAGGTGATTTTGGACAAATGTCACTGTTTGACTTTTGAAGACTATATTTCTGGTACAAAGACTCCTGGAGGTGATGATCAGTGATCTCTCTCCTCATGTAACGTCATACATCAGACATAATGTCCTTCAGGGCTGATCAATACAGAGAGAGAGAGAGAGAGAGAGGTGGTGCACTGACAGTGAGCTGTGGGCGAGCGAGCAGGATGGTGGAGTCATGTGACCTGTGGAGGAAGATGAAGAGGGAGGCAGAGGAAGAGTTTTCATAAAGGACGAACTGATGAGGACGAACAACCTTCATCGTGTCGACGGCTCAACGTTTCCTCCGCCGCCGTTCACGTGCTGCTCTGTGAAACACTGAGGTCCAACTCCTCCAGATGTTCTGGTTCTGGATGTCAGAATGTTGAAGGTCGGACTCAAACATCATGACGGTGTCGCTCCGGACTCACCGTCAACACATTTTAGTAGCATTCAAAGTATTTTTAACAGCGTGGTATCTACAGATCTGAGTACTTCCTCCATCACTGCTCCAGCACACGGTGACATCACAGGTGGGCGTGGCCACAGGTGCAGAAGTTAGAGGACGCTTTCGTGGTTAATTAAGTAAAAACATGGACACTTTTGGTTGCTGCTCTTCTTTGAGTTAGCTGCTAACCGCCGCTAGCTGCTTTCTAAATCTCCTGGTTGTGGGTCAGATTCCAGATCACATCCCATCCTGCTGTCGATTCACCTGCTGTCCATTCACCTGCTGTCCATTCACCTGCTGTCCATTCACCTGCGTAACCACCGACAACGCTTTCATCTCACCTCGTCTCTGGCGAGCGCAGCAGAGTCTGACTGAACATCAGCTCGTTGTTTCACTGAGACACCAGAGGAAGTCACGGTCAGACGGGCGCTCTGCACTTCCTCTTGTGTCAGATAACATCGGTTACACACTCTTACTACACAGCTTCAGACCACACACACACACACACACACACACACACACACACTTTACACGACATGTTAAAGATGCATGAAGTGATTTTTGAGCACCATGAGACAAACCGTCAGCACCGACTCTTCTGACTTCCTGTGATTGAACTACAGACACGGTGTAACTGGAGACGGACCTGAACCGGATCAAATCTCTGGAGCGGGTTCTGCATCAGGTGGACTAACACCAGAGGGAGGCTGTTGGATCAGAACATTAACCTCCTGCAGCTGATTCCCCAAACTAGACAAATGCGAAGCAGATCTGCTGACGCGTCAGTTAAAGTGTATCGTCGCCACGCGTCATTAGAAAGTTTAGATTCTCCTGATCATATTCATGTAAACCATTTAAAGATTAAATTACGTCAGCAAGGAACAACCAACAAACACACTAGCATGTACAAGGTTCTGTCAACTCCCCACTGAAGTGTTTCTGTAGAGCGTCAAACTCCAAACCTTCAGTCCAAAACCCTCTGACATCATCAAAAAGTGACGAAACGGCAACAAAGACATGATGACATGATGATTGACAGCTCATTTGAGCAGATATGAGTTTATATGCCCGCCCTAAAGCCTGCAACAACCAATGAGTGATGGTGTGGACAAGGCACCCACTCTCCCTTCTTTCTCCTCTCTCCTGAGCCAATTACACGCCAGCCCCCGGATGATTGACACATCATGTAGCCAATGAGATTTCAGATCCAGTAATATATAGTTTATATCAGTTTTTAAAGCCCTAAACCTGGAAATATGTTAGTTTATGTGTTTTATTCTTTGGTTCTTTATTTAGTGTAAATAAGCACATAAAGAACAATAATGAGTTTTTGTCTGCAGGAGTATTTTTGGGTCATAAAAATAAAGAAAACACTAATAATAGAAATGATAGGTGGCCCTCAGTAGAGTGCATACCTCCGCTAACAACAGTCCACTTTAATTAAACCAATATCAAACAAACAGATTTAAATCTGCTCGATCCAGACTTTGTTTTTAAATCTGCATCAAGCTGAACTCACTCAAAGACACCAGACACAGAAACACACCTGCAGAAGAAGAAGCGTCGTCTCTCACAGTGTTGAAGACAGGGATGATATCCGTCCCTTCATCAGATCCACCGAATGTTAATGAGACTCGTCCTCCATCCAAGTTTGGTGAAAGTAGTTTTAGTTTCATCCTGCTGACAAACCAACAAACAGACGGACGCAGGTGAGAAACGACCTCGTCAGTGGAGAGAACGAGAATAACACGTTTTAATGTTTTCAGATAGAAGATAGAAGTTTGATTCAGTCGCTGTGTTGTTTACAGTGTTGAAGCTGTTTATGACTCAGTAGACGACCTCTGACTGCTGTGATGTCACGTCACATGTGTGGATCTGCACTAACAGGTATGTACAGGTGGGAAACCTGGTTTGTCTCTGTGAAGACCCTCAAATTAAAGACACAGTCGCCCTGACAACTTCAACCTCCTTCATGTTTTATCTCGACAGCGTCTTAATAACATTATCCTCCTGTAGCTATTAATAGAGGTTAAACTGAGAGATAAGTGCAGATTCCCTGATATGAACTTGTTGTTTGCTGAGCTGCTGGAGGCGTCGCTGCAACAGGTTCCAACATGTCGGCTGCAGGCGGGATGACGGATGAAACACGACCACTCAGACGCCAGGAAACGTCGTCTGTCATTTATCTATTATCTTATTTAGTCTCAGTCGGGAGGACAGAAGCTGGACGTCGACAGTTTAACAGAAAAAACAGAAACAATCAGGTTTAAAGTGTCTCTCTGTTGTTCGAGCGGCGTCATGTAGACCAGATTGATCCCCTCCAGGGTGAGCAGCTCCAACCTGGATTAAGTCTAAACCTGGATTAGTGTCGGCTCTGAGAATCCAAATATTTAACCTCCACTCTGACCAGCGCTCAGTGACGAGCTGATGGTTCAAAGCCGGAAGATGTTTGTGAGGTGACGAGCTGAGTCCTGATCAGCCTGCTCACTGTCAGAGGGTCGTTTATCTCTCGACAACGATCCCTCAGGGTCACAGACTTGATATTACTCACCCTGTTACACAGACCTGAAGTCTGTAGGCCTGAAGCCCAGGAATCTGTTAGCATGTAGCATGTTAGCACTTCCTGTCCTCTCGTCTCAAAGCCTGTGAGTGTGTTTTACAGGTAAATTACAGGTTTTATTCATCATTTAATGTCCCACAGTTTAATCCTGAAGCTCTTCATGTGTTAAAAACAGTTAGCGGTTGCTAACAAGTGTCTGAATGAGACTACAGAGGTTGTCGGGGACATTAAACGTCCTCACAGCGAACACGGAGACTCATCTACTCACTAGTCCGTCTTTACAGGCCCACTTTAGTTACACACTATTCTAACTCTGACTTTACAACTTGTACATTGATCAGTTTATATAAACCTGGATAGTAATTGTGCAGTAAGACTCTTAGTGGTGGTGTGAGCGTGATGTCGTCTGTTTGTAGCCTAACATTAGCTTCTTACTGCTACACAGTTCATTTAGCTTCATCTGTGAAGATTATCTGGATCAACAGAACCTGGACGGATCAGAACCTTGTGTTTGACTCACAGATTATTTTCTGTAATAATGAGATTCTAACTTCTTACCATAAAATAACAAATGAGATTTTCAGAGATCACTAGAATATTTTCTCTAGATCTGGAGATAACAAACACAATTTAATAATTAAAAAATGAGACACAGTCGAGGTTAAATACGACCCGTCTCTGCAGAACCATATTTATTGTTCTGTTGATTTGCTTTATATTGCTTCTTTCCTCTCTTGTGATCTCAAATTAAGTATTTTTATCTTTATTCAGAGACTCGTTATCTCAGAGAAACAACGTTTGTTGTCTGGAGATCTCGAGAAAATCATCTTATGGGAGAAAATAACATTTGTTGTGATAAAGACATTAATAACTTGTTATCACAGGTAAAGATCATAAATGTGTCTGATCGTTAAAGGTTTCTTATAGTTTCACTCACTCAGTGTTTTATTACACATCATTTATTTAATTACATGTATACTGTATTTATTGTGATTGTAGTTTTAGTTTTAAATGAGAGAGTTAAGTCAAGAATTTTTATTTAAAAGTTCCAATTTGTAAGAAAAATGTAACTCAATCTTATAAAAGGACCTCAAATCACAAAATGTCTTCAACAGAAAGTTGTTTTATGTATTTATTCATGTTTGTCTCTTACACTTGTATTAACAGTAGATAACAGAGTGACAGTTACTGCAGCTAATATTCTAATGAATGAGTGACTTTGACCAATGAGGAGCCGCGTTGTGTCGCCCAGCGGGGACAGATGAACCTCTGAGGGGAGCAAATGTCTGTTTGACTCTAATTAAAGCTAAAATAACTGCAGCGCTGCAGCTAAGTGTCGACACGGGGCCCCTCTACAGGACGGGGCCACAGATTAAGAAGTGATCCCGGACCTGTCTTAGTCGATATTGTACTTCAATGGTGCAAATTCCTAAACAAATCTGCAGTTAATCAAATTATGTATAACCAATTGACGCACAGTGAACTCGGGGCTTTGGGGCCCCTCGGCCTCGGGGGCCCCGGAGCAGCTGACGGCTCGGCTGTGTAACTCCATCTGAACACCAAGAAACAGAAGAAGAGGATTTCCTCAAAATGTTGAGCTGCAGGTTCAATTATCAAAATCATTAAGATTCATCGAGTTCAACAGAAATCTGACCTGGAGTCTGTTTTTAAAGGTTCAGTCTGTAGATTTGTTGAAGAAATGTTAATGAGCACGACATCAAACTGTTATTTCAATCTTTTATTTTTGATTTAAAGTTTGTGTGGATCCTTTAACAGAGTTCAACAGAAGAAGAAAAAACAAGATATGAAGGAAAAACAAGGCGACACAGAACTATAAATATTATATAAAACATTTTAATATTTCACTGACAAGACTTTATTTTCGTCATTATTACAAAAAAACAAACATTGTTTTTCCAAAGATTTAGAGAATATGTTTCTTAAGATCTCATCGTTTTCCCGAAATAATGAGCAGTAGTCGAGGTTATAAAAGAGCTAAACCACTGCAGGAACTATTGTATTCACTGCAGCGACGTCGCGTCTCTTCAGGGAGGAATCGGCTTTAATTTAAGTTTTGGTCGCCACACTGGAAATGTCTTCAGGTGTCTGCTGTCCTCAAACAAACCTCAACAGCAGCAACTGGACCTGAAGAGATGTGAGGTGTCCAACATTTATTCTGATGATTTGTTTGCTTTATTTTCTAAAGACGCGTTTATCTGTGTGGATCCTTTAAACAACCAGCTCAAACTAACAGAAGTCATAATAAAACAAGATACAAACCGAACCAGAACCGCTCAACAGTCTGAACATAGTTTAAACTGGACCTAAAGAGTCTGTTTGTTTGCTGTCTCGGTGTGAAAGCTCCTCTCAGAGAAAACACGGTATGAGGAGACCCGGTTGCAGAGTTTGGTCCTGGTGAAGAACCGCTCTCTCCGCTCCGCCTCACACGGTTTAATATTTAATACCACAGCTTAATGAAACATGAAGAGCTCGAGCGGTTCCGAGCAGCTACACATGATGATCGTGGCTCTCAGATCATGGCGGTAACAGAGAAAACACTGAAGTGAAACTCTACACTGATGCTGCGCACACGCCGCAGTCCAGCTCCGCCGATCCGCACCCGGAGTTTACAGCGCGCCGACCGGAGCCCAGTTTGAATTGACGGACGTGCGCGGCAGCCAATCAGCGCTCGCCGTGCGCCAAAGCCGTGTTTATTCCACTTAGCCGACCAATCGGAGCGGCCCCGAGCGGCCGAGTGCGTCATCAGAGTAGAATGTGAATGTGGGCTGCTGTTACCGGACCGCACTCCGCTCCCATCCCCCATCATGAGCGCGTAATGGCGGCCGCTTTTTTTCTGTGTGCCGCTTTGTCCTTCTCATGTTCAGCTTGTTAAAGCCCCATGAGTTCAGACCTCGGTAAGGAAACGATACGTGTTTGTTTCATAACGTGTCGGTCCATGAGCACATCACAGTTCTGTTCCTGCACTCGTCTCATCGCATGTCTGTTGTGTCGCACTGCTTTTTGTTTCCCTCCTTCACGACGGCTCCGAACAATGGAGCCGGAGGAAATGAGGCCACCGGCACTTCTCTCTGAAAACACCCGCACCAGCTCACTTGTAACACGGCTGCACACACGGCGGGAACACGGCTCATGTACACGGGGCTCGACGGGAGGTTGTGTGTTTATTCGTGCATCGACCTTGGCGCACGAATTTATGGGATGTTATGTAAAAAAAAAAAAAAAAAAAGCGTCAAGTGCGCACATCCACAGATGAGTGAGGGAGTTTCAAACATGGGCGTCGGGAAGAGAAGAAGGGGGCGGGGCGAGCTGTGATGAGACATGGCGGCGGTGCTGAAACACTCACGTCCTCTGAGCCGTTGTGTGTGTGTGTGTGTGTGATTGATCGTGTTCATGAGGACTCCATGAGCTGACAGTAACGCCATTAACAGCTCCGACCCGCTAACACCGCCGACATGTTTGTGTCTTCTTCTCCTCCTGCTCTTGTGTTCGCGGGTCGCGGGGCGGTGGGCGGGAAGACGAGCTCTGTAGTCGCCGCGCGACTCGACCAGATGCACATCAATCAATCAAACTGTGACGCTACGTCAGCCGGAGCTGCCCGCGCGACATGTTTTAGTGCGTAATTCGGTGTGAAGGCACTTTGTGTCGGTGTCGCCGTGTAGAAACAGGCTCGCTGGTGCCGGCTCGGTTCCGTTTTGCGGGCTTTAATCGGCGGGTTATTGTTTTTGTGGTGAAAGGACAGTTGCAGCGGTGGACAGGAGGGGGCGTGGCCTCCCGGTTTAGAAATTCTACCCATTGTTCCACTCCAACGCGCGGAGAGAACACCTCTGTGGAGCCCGCAGCCAATCAGCGCCCGCGCAGCTTCCCCTCGACTCCGCCCACAAGCCTATATTAAAGGCTCGGCCGTCAGCAGCATTGGCCACTGGCACAATATAATACTGATTGATCCGCAAACCGAGGAGAGGGATTTACTTTCTTCAACCTTTCATTTCAGCCGTCCTTTATTTTATTGAACTAAAACAATGGCAGACACACAAGTTGACTCCGGCTCGGATATCTCTGCCAAGGTAAGTCCGCTCCTCCTCACACCTCCTGCAGGAGCCGCTTCTCCCTCAGCCTCAGCAGAATAAAGCTCCTCCAGGCTCTAACCTAGATTTTTTAAAAACCTTCCGTCGTCGCTTCGCGCTCATTCGGACTCGAAGTCGGACGCGCCGGAGGGGGTGAAAAAAAAAGCGAGCCGGTGTTGAGTGTGATTGTGAGAAACTCTGCCGGAGATGTTGGAGAAAAGAAGCGGGTCTCAGCACCGCATCAGTCCGCGGCTCATTGTCCGGAGAGTAACAGTCTGCGCGGGTTCTTTGTTTATCCAGGCGGCTCGGTTCTCCTCTCCGAACACACACACAGCAGGTCCGGTTCCGACCAGCAGCCGCTCCGACACTTGACAGCTTTTTGAGCTCTTTGCGCCGCTCGCCGCTCGTCGACGCGCCGATTTGCTCTTTTTATTTCCATCTTCTCGGCAGCTTAGTGCGAATTAATTAGAAGTCGGATCCCGCGTCCAGTGTGGCGAGCAGCGCTAATATCCCGGGTTGTTTTATTAATAGAGGGATAACGAGCTGCTGAGCCTGAGCAGCTGAGGCTGAGCAGCGGACTGAACGGGGTTCTGCGCGGCTCCAGCTGGGCTGCTGCTGCGAAGTTGGTCCGTTTGAATGGAGGCACGGGAGGACGCGGCGGGCGGTGCGTAATTCTCACAGATGTCAACTTTCGGGCTCCTCCACTTCTTCCTGCGCTCACAGCTCGTGTATTTGTTTGTAGCCCCGGTATTTAAACGGCACCGGCGGGCCTGGCCACGACCCGGTTTG
>OMLP01016295.1:0-21641 GCA_900302685.1 Spondyliosoma cantharus
GTGTGTGTGTGTGTGTGTGTGTGTGTGTGTGTGTTGTTGTTGTATGTTCATGAATGCAGCACCCCATGAATGTATAAATATACAAGTAGCTGCTGCCCCCAGTCGACTGTGTGTGTGTGTGTGTGTGTGTGTGTGTGTGTGTGATTATATACTAGGCTGACAGGTTAAATAGAGAACACATCTGCTTGGACGCATTTGTTTCAGTCATGAGGGACAACGACCAGTACAGTGACTGTAAACGAGGGCTGCAACTAACCGTTATATGCACTATTGATTAATCGTATCATATTTTCACACTTTATCGACTATAAAATACCAAAGATTGTGAAAAATTCCGATCACAGTTTCTCTGAGCACCAGTGAGATCTTTAATTTGCTTTCTTTAATCCAGCCAACAATCCAAAACCCAACGACTCTTCATTTACCATCAGAAATGACAAAGAAGAGCAGCAAATCTTTACACTTCAGAGGCTGAAATGAGCAAATATTTTATGTGTTTGCATGAAAAATGACACAAACAATTATTTGATTATCAACATAGATGCCAACTGGTGTCCTTTCAATCAACTAATTGATTAATCATTGCAGCTCTACAGTCAACTACACAAAAAGATGCCAATTGCAATCAAAATAATGTTATATTTAGGAGCTGATGAAACCATGTAAGGTACACAGTGATATCAAACAGAGAGTCAATTTACACCCAGACTGCAGTCACTTCCAGCCTAATCTCTTCTGATCAAACAATTTACCATCTTCGTTGGCCTGTAGAAGCGATGCTACAGTACGTGAGACTTTAAGCTCTAGGAAAACAAAAATACTATTAGTCACTGCAAATAGTTTTCATATTTAATAGCCTCTCTCGACCAGAGTGCTTCTCGCTGGGTGTCCTTGTCCGCTCCATCACGTCTGAGTGTTTGGTTGAATTATTAATGCTGCCCCTGCAGACTGCAGGTTAGCCAGCAGGCAGGACGGTAGTATGTTGTGTGCAGAGGCCACTTCAGTCCTTGTTTACATGCTTGTGGGGATTGTGATTGAGTGTTCACCTGCTAATCGCCCACAGTGATGTCAGTTGTGCCGACACGGTTGCCATGGATTTACTCGTATACACAAAGCATCCAATATACATACCTGTCCCTGTATATGGGGAATAAAGGCATAAATCCACATGCGGCGTGCACCCAAGTGGATTGGAAATTCATGGCTGTGGCTTGCAGAGGTTCTGTGATTAAACCGAGCACTGCAGGAAAGCTGGAAGTGCACGTGCTGGGACCAGCTGTGGTGCAGTGATACGAGTCTGCCCATTGGAATTAGCTCAGAACACAGAGCATAATTATCTTCACAGGCAGGTAACAGCTCCACTCGCTGCTGCTGGTGTAGGCTACTCAGACAAAAGTAAACAAAAAGGAAAAAATCATGGAGGAAGAGGTAGAGGAGGAAATGAAGACACACTACGGAGCGCCCACAGATGCATCCGTCTTCATTAGCATCCACGTTCAGTGGGTTCAAACTAGGGGCTCAAAATGAATTTGATCAATATTGAAATCATCATTTTCACAATTATTCACTGGTTTAACCGTCCAAATATCTTCATTGCACGTTCAAATTGATCAGTCCTTCTCTGGGACTTTGATGATGTAGTGATGTGCTGTACAGCAGAGGAGTCATGGATGTCTGAGTTGAGCCTGGACATGGACGGGGATTCAGTGAAGTAACCTTAGCAACAAGATTCTTCTTGGCCTTCATATATTACTTTTCCTGTAGGTAGTTGAACCCTGACTCTCAGTTTTGAAGGACTAGCTCTTCCCCTTCTGCTCCAGATGTTTGATTTTTTTTCCCTGCCTGCACACTGTTGTATATCACTCTTCTACTGTTGACTTCACGTACACTATTCAGGTTTTTTTTTTTTTTTGCCTGGGCTGCTGCTGCATGATGTGTACGCAGCACCAAGACAGCTCCCCAAAAGTGAAGGTAAAACACCTGGAAGACCTCCTGGTGGTCAGCTGTTAGTTTAGGAAGCACTCGAGTCAATACGAGTTTACTGAGAGGAGAGTGCAAACTTTTAACGTCAATGCCCCAGAAAATCATGTTCATTTCATTTTGGGAAGCCTGATTGAGATGGAAAAGACAAACTGAGAGTATACATGCAGCTGAAGGTCAAACCTTTACATTCTCCATTCTCGTTCTTGTCTCTCTGTCCCAGATTCTGACGACTCGTCTGCTCTTGGTTCAAAATGGTGATTTGCCAGAGAAGTTGACCATTTTGACATATCTGTGCTGTACTTTGATAAAGGCCACACAGTTATTACGAAGAGAAACAGGGCACACCGCTATATGGAAACAGTCCATTGAGTTGCGACATGAATTATGTGTTGCCTTTGCTGTGCAGGCGAGAGCTCCGAGCTGCATACAAAGGGGGAAAACGTGAATGTCAGGGCAGTGGAAAAAGGGATTTTAATGGCTTCATTTGACTCCTGACAGGACTCTGGGTTGACTCCAACTCTGCCTTTGATGGGTGGTAGAGATCCAGGGGGCACCTTTGTTCAAGCGCTTAGGCTCTGGCTTTTTAGAGAAAAGTGAAACTATGAGAGTAATTTGGCAAAGCAGTGTGAGTGAGTGTGTGTGTGTGTGTGTGTGTGTGTGTGTGTGTGTGTGTGTGTGTGTGTGTGTGTGTGTGTGTGTGTGTGTGTGTGTGTGTAAGTATTGTAAGATGGGGAGGGAGGAGGTAATGGGGACTACTTTTATTCACATCCATTTAGTTTCCTGTCATGAGCACAGACAGCACAAAGGGCGAATAGAAGGCCTGCTCTGACGGGGGATTATGGTAATGGGCACCTAAGCAAAACGGAGCAAAGCTAACTGTCGCTACGGTTACCCTGCACACGGCTCGATTAACAGCATGCAGGGAAACCCAAAAACCTGCCAAAAAAATAAAAAGACAAATATTCACAAACATCACCTGCAGGCATGGTATGCTTGTTTTCAGTAACCCTACTCTTTTCGACTGCCTTAGAGCACTCCACCTTTTCTGTCATACGAACCTGTTTGTACAAGCCTCTGGGACTGGGATAATTAGCTCTGACGCTCAATCTATTTTAGGGACTACTGTGGCAACTGTGCACCATCACTGCTAATACTGTACATGAAAGGCCTGAGTGAATGATGAATCCATCCATTAGCGTGGGGCTTCTGGTGTGTTACAAGATGCCCAGGCTCTGTTTTCTCCTTTTCTTTCTACGTTTGCGGGGAGGGAGGAGGAGCGGCTGTCGTGTTGAAAGGCACGGGTGATAATTGGTCCTGGCTCTTTTGATGTGCAGACAACGCCATAATCCGTCCTAATCATATTAAAGGGACCCTGCTTGGCCGGCAAGGGCCATCCAGCTATAGCCAAGATATAGGTAATACTCCTTGGCTTCCCTCTGAACATGTAGTAAGAAGCAACAAGCTGCCCTTCTAATTAGCTGTGATTAAGAAAATTGTCCTCTATTCTGGCTCTTGGTTACTCGTAATGTCCCCATTACCCCACAGGTGTATTTGACTCATGCCTGACATCATCTTAACTGTAACCTTCCAGCATTAATCGTTGTGCTTTGGCGAGGAAAGCCAATCAAAGGGAGGACATCAATCCAACATTTGAAAGGCTTGATGAAAAGGTTCAAAAGAAATCTTAGAAGTGTACAGCTTGTCATGTCAGCAGGAGGACAAAGGACTGAGGCTGGAGAAAGAGGCAGTCTGGGACCATGTGTCCACACCCTGGGGGCCCAGCTAGTGATCTCACTGTCCTGGGAGGCCAATATGGCATTTCCTGCTGGCACCCTGGAGCTTGGCACCGGGCACGCCATAGGATGTGTTGAGGGCATATGGCAGTAGTATTCTCTGTTTAGCATGTCGAGATTCTCCTATTGATTTTCACAGCAGCTAATCTTTCAAATTAACTGTTGGTCTCATTTTCTGAGAGCACATTACCACTTGCAATTATGATTCATCAGCTCACAAGGGGGAGAGACATCTAACAGGCTTGATACAAGTAGTTAGTAGACATGTCATGTAAATGAATTTGGACACCTGGAAGAGATTTAGACATCAAACACTGCTGTATCAGCTGTTTAACAACTGAAACAGTACACCATATCAGCTTGCCTTTCATAATATAGTTGTAAATTATTAAAAAATGCGTACAGAAGCTGGCTGCACATGTGTGTCTCCACAGTCTCAGGGCACAGTGGTGTTCATCCCGCAACAGTGAAGCATGCAAACAAACAGGCAGGCAATGAAGTCTTACGGCGATAAATGATTGCTCTCCACCACGTGTGCCGTCTCAGACAGACAATCAAGCAGCAAAGTCCTCTATGTTCTTTATTCTGAGACGAGCACAGGCAAACACACACACACAGCTTCCGTAAAACACACACTTCATGTCTTGACATCTTTTTCTTCTAGCAGCAGTATCCACCAACAAACATTTACACTGTCAGTGGAATGAGTGTCTGTTAGAGTCTGGTGTAACAGAAGAACAGACATGCTCTCTCTCTGATCTGATCTCATGCAGACTAACATGTTCCTAAAGTGTTTTAATACTGTTGGAGGGTTTAGTTAGTGATTGATGGAGCACCTGGCTTCATTCTCCAATCAGCATCATGACAGAGCTGCTAAAAACACCACGTTTTCTACATCTGAAGAATAGAAAGATGTGAGCAATGTGAGCGTATTACTAGGAGACATTCATTGCAGATATTTCAGGAGTAATTCTCAACAACTTAACATTAAATGTGATTATTTACTCATTTAAACAGCTTTATCCCTCTAATTCAGCCAGTGTCTCTGTAACTGCCTCACTGTTGTACAACAAAGCTCTGTCGAGTTGTTGATCTGACCAGTGCAAGAGGTTGCAATGTATCAGATATTGTCACTTCCTGTCAGATGCCACATTCATTTCCATTAAATGCTGTAAAAAGAAAAAGATGCTCATCTTCCAATCAGAGTAAACCCCAGTGTGGCCCAGATAAGAATCCAATCTCAGTTTTTTGGCTCACCGGTGCATCTTTGTTTTTTAATTCAACGACGGGTAATAGATTAAATTTATTATGATAATCAGGATTTGTATTAATTCTGAGAATTTAATTAATTTAAAGACAATATTTTAATTACACATGAATAGCTTTTAATTCGCGTGGGCATTTCCAGTCAGCCTCTTTTGAATACACCATGGCTACGGCCACTTTGGCGTGATACCCGACGCAATCTTCCAATCATTCAGACCTTGTGTGTGTCTGTCTGTGTGTGTGTCTGTGTGTCTGTGTGTGTGTGTGTGTGTGTGTGTGTGTGTGTGTGTGTGTGTGTCTGTCTGTGGCTCAGAGATGGAGGAGGATGGGGAGGGGGAGTGGTGCTCTGGCATTGTTGTAGGAATCAAATAGCGTTGCCATGGCGACCCTCTGGCAGCGGCAGCCTCTTTGCAGTAACCAGAGAGTAAAGACCCCTCGGGACCCCCTTACCTCCCTCCCCTCACCCCTCTCGCCTCCGGCACGTTTGTAGAGGGGTCGAAGGGATCCAACTGGGGGTGTCTGGCTTTGGTACAGGGGGTGTCCTTTGAACAGACATGCACATGCAACCAATAGACCCTCTGTCCAACTGAAAGCCCCCCCATCATCTCAAAAAACTGTTTCAATTTTCATCTCCGAGTTTGCTTTCAAACATCAGCGTCCAACACAATGAGCCAAAACAAGAGCTGGAGCCTGTTGATAGACATTTGGAGAGCTGGAGGACGGAGAGCTGGGAGAGCAGAGAGGAGGAGGAGCCACTCAGGCTGTGTGAGCGCAACACACACACACACACACACACGCACACACACACCAACCCCCTCCTCTGCCTAACACAGGTGGGTATTGTCTGCAGCGTGGGGCGCTCCTGGCAGTCGGCCAGCTCGGCTCAGTCACTGGGCTAGTCCTGCTTCAGTCGGCTGGCTGCGCAGGTCCACCACGCCAGACTAAACGCTCACTCCAGCAGGTTTTAACTGTTTCCAATCCGTCGGGGCTCGAGTGTGAGGACTTTCAGGCTTCACTTTGACGTTTGCACTCAGGTCAGAATTAGAAAGGGAAGCCCGTGGCGATGCAAAAACATTCTTTCAACATGTGTGAAATTTAAAAAGCGCTAAAACAGCTGAGTGAACGCTTATTACTTCTGAAAATAATCAACCATCTCCATGCACAATTACTCTCTGACAATAGCTCCACAGTGGAATCCCAACAACAATAAATACAACGTTTCCTTCCAGACTTGAGCTCAGACTGGTTACCTGGGCAGAGCCTCACGCTCCCCAAGGAGTCCTCCTGGGCCTTTTGATTCACCAGACTGCAGAAAGAACTGTGAAAGCATCTTCAATGCCCTTTTGTTCTCTTGTGCTGATGTCAGGTCAGTATAATAAAAAATAACAAAAAAAACAAAGAGAGGCCAGGAAACAAAAGGAGGACGTATGGTGTCTCTGATTAAACCGTTAAGATCCCAGCTTGGTGGCACCAGCACAGATGATCACAAAAAGGAAAGTTTAAAACTGCTAAATTTGATATATAACTAATGTAATTATTCAGATTTTCTCAAGGAGTGTATTTCTGAACCATTAAATGAGCAAAGCTGTGCTTGTGGGTGGACTGTGTATCTACGTCAAACACATGTTCGGGGGTCTATAAGTCCACGGACTGAACCAGTCAGAGTCAGTAAACAGTGGTGCTATGCTTTCTATGCTGACAGGCACATTAAATAAAAAGGTGGAAATCGTCATTAATTAACAAAATCACAGTTCAGAGTGAGACTTCAGGCACCCACAGACCGTAAACCTACAGCTCTGCTGCCTGGTAACTATTGCACACTGAATGTGATTATATTCATGCATCAATGGTGACTTTTGAAATAAGAGAAGATGAAGATAATGTGGCACAGTATTCCAGCATAAACAAAATATATCATGCTGTACTGCTGCATACTGATTTTACACTTTAAGCCTAATATAGTGTTGACAAAGGCCAGCATGGAGTTTGAGAAGGTGAAAATGCTCACGAACATCACTCAGATCTTGGCAAGTCAACAAATAAACTCAAACAATTCAGGGAAATATAAATGGGTGTCAAAGGACCTTTCCACTGATTTATTACTGAACCCAAAGACCTGCAAGCTGTAGCTCAGGAGCCTCAGGGTTTCTGTACGGAGAGGTTATTGATGGAGGCATTGATTAGCTGTCAAATGTAAACGTACAAGTCAGTCAGACCATAATTTCAGATCAATCAACAGGGCTCAATGTCAGCCTATAACGTGTAGTGGTATGTGGCCAGCATGGTGATGATACAAACTGCTACATGAGCGTTCAAGACGCTTCAGGCTGAAGTCAGTAACGCCGTAAAACAGTGACAGAAAAAGAAAGCGAGGCGACTCTGGTGACATTTAACAGAGCATTTCTTTTTACAAACAACATCCCACTTAAAAGCAAATAACATTTACTTCATTATGTTTATTATTCACTCACGATGTTCCCTGGGGGTAAAGTCTGAAGTTGTAGGAGGAGTAGAGCGCGACAAGAAGATGGAAAAGTTTTTTCTTCCCTCAGTGCTTCCAAAAAAATAGAGGAAGGGAGAAAAAAAGACTCTGGAGGGAATTTGGAGAGGTTTTTTTCTCAGCTTTAATTACAGGCCTCTTGT
Organism: Spondyliosoma cantharus; assembly: GCA_900302685.1. Lineage (NCBI taxonomy): Eukaryota > Metazoa > Chordata > Actinopteri > Spariformes > Sparidae > Spondyliosoma > Spondyliosoma cantharus. The sequence goes on from OMLP01016295.1 coordinate 7,686, forward strand.
CAGACAGATCTCTCTCCAAGAGCTATAAATTGGAGGGAGGTGGTTGGAATAGAGACTGAGCAACTCTTTCCCAGTCTCTTAGTCTCTTTCACTTTTCACTTCACAAACACACAACAGGCAAAAGCACGCAGAAAGCCACACACTCATACACATGACTGGAAACATGTCCTGCGTGCAAAAAACAGAAGTGACATAACGGATAACGGATTTTGTAGGAGTAACATTGAAGGAAATCTATTCCATTCTGGTTTCACTCTCAGTTAATCTCTCCATTATTCTCTTAATTAACCAATTAGTTGTTTTGCCCACAAAGTGTCTGAAAACGATGTCTTGTTTTTTTGTCCACACCCAAAGATCATCAGTTTCCTGTCATAAGGAGAAAACAAAGCAGAAAATATTCACATTTAAATCTCAAAACATTCATTAATTGACTCAAAATAGTGGCAATTAGTTTAATAGATAGCAAGTAATCGATTATTCTATAATTATTCTTTCCAGTTCTATAACAGAGAAGCTGCTTCACACTCAAAGGGTTAATGTTGGTTCAGCAACAAGCTCCGATAACAGAAGCCTTGGTGGAGCTTTGACTGAGCTCATCTCACACATTCACCCACACAACTACATGTTCCATAATCAACATTAATTAAAATGGATTATAGTTGCTCAAGACACAGTGATCAGCTGACAGTGTGTGTGTGTGTATCCATATACACAAACACATATCCGTTTCAATATGATGAAAAAAGGCACAATAGTAAATAAGAATACAACTGCAATAAAGATCTCATTTAGATTCCCTCTGCTGAGCCAAACAAACACTCCTGACATTCACTCTGACACAGCTCAGATCAAGACAAATGTCCAGACACAACATTGGCCCCACGGGAACCTCCGTGCTCCTCTGTTCCTTCAAATAAGGCTGCAAAATGAATAACAAATAGCCGCATCCTGCTATTATATGTTCCAACAATTTATGGTGGCATCAGAGTGACACGGAAATGTCTGTTCAATTTTCAATTACGTGAGACATCCCAGTGTGGTTTAACAATTTCTTCTATTACTTGTGTCCTCTGACATCTTTTATGCATAAATGTGACTGATGCTAAGGTCAATATAGGACGGCAGCTGTAATGGGAAACGAGAGGATAAATCTCATATAAGCTATTTTGAGAGAAGCAATGAGTGGAAAAGAATAGGTTGACCCAGTGATGAGGAGGGAATGCTGTGTCTGAGGTGTAGTGTGTGTCTGAGGTGTAGTGTGTGTCTGAGGTGTAGTGTGTGTCTGAGGTGTAGTGTGTGTAGTGTGTGTCTGAGATGTAGTGTGTGTCTGAGGTGTAGTGTGTGTCTGAGGTGTAGTGTGTGTAGTGTGTGTCTGAGATGTAGTGTGTGTCTGAGGTGTAGTGTGTGTCTGAGGTATAGTGTGTGTCTGAGGTGTAGTGTGTGTCTGAGGTGTAGTGTGTGTCTGAGGTGTAGTGTGTGTGTAGTGTGTGTCTGAGATGTAGTGTGTGTCTGAGGTGTAGTGTGTGTAGTGTGTGTCTGAGGTGTAGTGTGTGTAGTGTGTGTCTGAGGTGCAGCTGCGCCTCACTTGTATTTGTTAGTTATTTTAATTTTTTTAAGCTGATAAGAGAACAAAAGTAACAGCGAGGCGATGACAACACTTTGAAACTGCTGCTGCTGCTTCAAGAAATATTGAAATGATCAAATTAAAAACAATAATTAAAAAGGTTTCACATGATTAAAAAAATAATGACAATATGATGCTATATTTTTTCTTGTAATTATCATGCAGACCTTGTTTACAGGTCACACTGTAGGTGACCACAGAACAAAATCAGAAGCACTTCTTAATCAGATCTTCTGATACTACTGTCAAGATGTCAGACGAACTGTTCAATGGTTTATATGCAAAATTATGGCACATGTCTGCTAAACTGGTAGGGGGCATTTTGGAGTCCATCACAAGATTATGGTTGACACAGCGTGCCACAGTCCATCCCCTGAATGCACCGTCTGCCACTACAGTAGGTCCCAAAGCACCGAGCTGCCAGCCTGTTTCTACGCATGCATGATGATGGGTGACACTGAAAGCCAAAGGCCCCGTCGCACCATTACAGCCATTGTCTGGGAGATTAGACGAAGTTAACTTGTGAGCCCACAAAACCGACACTTGAATGTCAGCATGTATAAACTCAGGCAAACAAAGAGGGTTTTTCCAACATGTCAACACTCGGGCGTTCTTCAGAGTGACTTCTGAAATGTTTGTGTATGAATATTTGTTTTCTCTGTCACTATGAGGTCTGTCACTAGACTTTTCTTAGATATTCTATTTGATATCATATTGGTTCAAAACCAATTCAGTCCTCAGAGCTTAAAGAAAAATGTATGAATATGGATGGACTTCACTCTGTCACTCATCCAGATCCAGCCTGAACTGGACTGCAGGGTTTCAACTACTGATTATTTGCATTATCGATTAATTCATTACAATTTCCAAAAAGCCCAAAGTCACATCTTCAGATTGCCTCTTTGTCCAACCAACAGTCCAAAACCTAAAGACTCTTTACTAACTCTGATAAATGACAAAGGAAAGCAGCAAAACCCGACATTTAAGAAGCTGGAACCAGCAAATAATTACAATGACTGAAAGAATAAAAAACTTGCTGGCAATTAAATAATTGATGTTTGGTCGACTGATTAATCAACTACTCATTGCAGCTCTACTTGACTTTTGCCTGATATTGCATGTACATGCTGCCCATGCAAATCCATTCAAACTCCATGTGGGAAATTCAGTCCTAAAACGTTTAGTATTCATGCTCGACAGTCTCTGATTCTGTGGAGTCTTGCTTTACTTGCAGCTCTTATCCCTTTCTCCTCCATCACTCTTGTCCTCATATGAGGAAACCAGCATAGAAAAAGCCAATATTCTACTTAGAACAACCTGCTAGCCTGCAGCTACTGTGTTACCACTAAAGAAGGTGACAAGCCTTCTACTTGCTCGATGCAGCGACTGCCAAGGCTCTTGTAGCTTCCCTGATTTTACCCTCGGCTACATCCACAACAGCGCCAGAGAAGCAGGGACACAGCTCTCCCAGTCTTACAATGTAAGGTGTGGAGAGCACCCAGTGCCCCAATGCCTGCACATTTTTCCACCAACAGACTGGTGCGATATGCCATTTTAGCATGACACCTTTGACACGTGGCGGTGTTCCCTGCCGTGAAATCTGTTTGTCTGCTGGGTTTACCGGCTAAGAATGTCCCACCGTGCAAACACATGTGTCATATCCCTTCCCCCTACATCCCCTCCTGTGGCTTGGGGTCTCCAATCCCCCATGCATGATCATTTGCATCTCATTACCCGCTGGAAAACAAACACTGTGCATGGTGGAAGTGTATGTGGTGTACACGTCTAATTTCTGTGACCAAAAGCGTTGCGTCTGAGAGCAAATTGCACATAGTGGTGTGTGTACAGGCAACACTATCTGTGTCAATGAGGGTTAAAGCACCTGCTGCGCCATTGATTACAATGTCCAACCGCAGCTCAGCGGGGCGTAATCAGGGCGGTGGAGGATGGGTATGCTGGTTGTTGTTTCTTACTTCAGCCAAGACCCCGTCTCCGTTTCACATTCTGTCTTTTACCTGTGTATGTTCTTTGTCTTTCCGCAGCTTGAACGCTTACTTTGAAAACTGTCTGTCCGACTGAGAGGCAGCATTATGCATACAAACACAGACATGTGGGCAATCAGACATAAAAAGTACGTGTGCTGAATTCAGAACGCAGGCGCACAGACAAAGCCATGAAGACACCGTGCAATAATAAAAGCAGGAAGAGATAGGAGCTATGAAACATAGAACATATGTTCAATGGCTTTACATCCTTGACTCCCAACAAGGTCACCTTCTGAAACGTTCACAGGGACAGGGACTGCCTCTTGCTATTTTCCCTCATCACCCGATGTTCAATCAAGAAAATGGTGTTGGACATTGTCCAGAGGGTCAGTGAGACAAGGATACCGGGGACGCAGGCTGAATCCTGGCTGTCTGTATGAGAACATCTTTTGCATAATATTCAGTTTTACCAAAGTGAGTTTGGTAAAGCATGGCAGGCATTGTGCCTTGTGGATGCCACAAGGGAGCTATCCTGGCATCGGCATGCTGCATGCCGGTTACACGCCAGACAATGGGAAAAGGCAGAATGGCGTGTGGGGGAGATAATCCACCCTATGCACAAATAACGCCGCCCCTCCAGCTTCCGGAGCCTTCCTTTTGTTGACAGGGGCCACGATGTCGCTCAATATTCGACCTGACAAGCACAGCAAATCACCGCGACGGAGCTCAGTGTCAGGAGGAAGTGGGTTTGTTTGCTTATTGAGCTGGGGCAAGGAAGGTGGGAGGGAGTGTTAGGAAAGGAATGAGAAGACGAGCTGGAAGAGGATTGGGGAAGTACAGTAGAACAGACTGGGGTAGCAGAATAACGCATACAGGCAGAATAAATCAAGAAGCACACAAACAAACAAACAAAGAGGATTAGGGAGAGTGCAGGGAGAGCGGTTTTGTAACTCAGTGGGTCTTCTGAGATTCAGAGAATCTAGGGGGTAATAAAATCTCCACAGTGAGGTGGTGACGATCTGAAGAGGAGCTGTGAGGAGGCGGCAGCTCCTGGAGAGCCCTGCCAATATCTAGGGAGGTGCCTTAGACGCTGTTTTTACAAGCCGTCTGGTTGTGAGTGGGCGTATATGTGCTTAAGAACATGGACCATGGATTTCTTTGTCACTGTGCGGTCGGACGCTCTACGTTTCATTTCATGTGATGTGAGAACCACAACCTCTTCAAACACCCTCACCTGAAAGGAGGGGAACAAGGAGGAGCTGCAGAGTGGAGAAGCCTCCGAGGCAGAGAAGTCCGCACTCTCTTTTTTGGGGAAGTTTCTTTGTCTCCCACCTGTCACACACAGCTGTCAGTACAAGTCCCTGAGGGGGGGAAGGGATTGCAAAGCCCAACGGGACCCATCTACACTCTCAGCGAAAAGGCTAATCACTTTACAAGAGTGTCAAGACATCCAAATGCCCCTGATAGAGCAATAATGACTGCCATGATCATGGTCATAATCCTTTTCTGCTTACAATAATTTTGATGGTGTCGTGGCATCAAGAGAAGCTCAAAATCAATAAGAGCAGAGTGTCGTAATCACAGATGCGCTGGCTGGATTCTGCAGGCTGCTGCTGCTCTTAACTGTCTGACTGTTATGGCACCCCCTTACACAGTCAATTAACCAGATTCATTAACCAGCCGATATGTCTCGTTCAGAATCAATTTGGCCCTCGTCTCCGTGTGCCTGTTTCAAGCCAAATAAAGCCAGCACGTAAAAAAAAAAAGCTGACACTAATCACACATAAATAAATGGCATGCATTAGGTGGATATTTCATGGTCTATGTCAAACCATTCATTTTCTCATTTCCCCAGCAGTTATCAGTTGCTTCTTTTAGTCCTATCTGTTCGCCAGCTCACAGGGAAGAAGTAAACGTACATGTTTCTTTGAAAAGAAGGACAGTTTGGATGCTACTCAGCAAGGAAACAAAGGTTCTCCACACGAGGAAACAATTAAGGCTACAATTAACAATTAATGCCAAAAAACATTCACATCACACCTGAAGAGGGCTCACGTGAAGCCTGACTTAATTTTTCCATCATCATCATCTCATTAGAAAGCTTTATCAGACCTTTAACAATCTTACTGCTTCAACAGGGAGTCTTGACACAAGTTGTACACTTCAGTTTTAAAAAGTGGCTCAACCACGAGGAGGTTAGTCACATTCATTCACTCAACGTTCATACCAGGTTAACAAAGGAGGAACCTCAGGAATAGCACAATACAATATTTCAAGGTTAAGCACGCTATCTCGTACTACCACACTCCAGCCTTCGCTCCTTCCTCTGCACATTTTTAAACTTGGCAGCTACGACTGTGAAGATGGAGCCTCTCCAAGCAGTAATGTGATGGTGGGAGACACTTCCAATTTGATAAACACTTATCACGCCTCGTATCCTCAGCTCCTTCTCAGCACATCCACTGAATGGGATAGTGCACGTTGCTAAAATTATCTTTAAAATATATTAAAAGCATAGTAAATAAACATAAGAATGGTGAAATACTACTAAATTCTCCCAAATGGTAGCACGACCGGTAAACCTGTGAAGGTTACAGGATAATGCGCTAATGCAATAACACCCAGATTTGTAGCCTCACATTACAGTAACTCTGATTGTGCACCAATCTGTTTAGCCCATATTACCTTGTGAGGGCTTAGAACAATCCTTTTTGAGGATTAAGTCAAGGCCTGTGGAATAGCATTAATCTGGCCTACAGACGCAGCGCTCCACACTGCAGGAGGATAGAGCGGGGTCAGAGAGAAACGGCAGCAGATGATAATACGAGGAACAAACTCAAGCCATTTCTCTGAACTCCATTCAACGTTGGCCTGCAGGGCCGAGGCAGACTGCTTAGGTTGTTTTGCCATCAGGATGAGAAAAGCTGCCGGGCCGGCCAACCCTGTGACACTACATATGGCCAGTCTTTGTACACAACAGGACACACAACTGGCCTACATGCGAGCCAGTCCCGAGCAAGTCCACTGAGCCAACGTGCTTGGGTTCTTGTTTCCCTTTGAATAGTAACAGGGTCACCTCAATAGCCCCACACTACCAGCATCCTATATTTAACCTGCCGCTAGCCGGTGGCCAATAACATATTAATATAACTCTGTTGAAAGCCGATTTGCTTAGGTGTTAAACTGATCCTCTGAGGGGCTGTTCAGTTTTCGTGTGACATCAAGGTGACTTACTGTCGTCCGGGGAGATTTTATCTGAGGTTAGTTGAAGAAGAAATACAGTAAATATTAGAGATAGGGGCAGTGCTCTGTTAGACACCCTAACATGGTGGATCAGCCTCAGTCAAACCTTCTGTTGTCCACCACTTTGAACCCATAAAATCAATGTTGTTGCCTGTACATGGATAAAATTAATTTTAGCCTGATCAATATGTTGTAGGATATCTTTCGGCCGATATTAGCACAACACAGATGATATCAGTATGAAAAATTATTAAAATGATTCAGTATAGTTTACTTTTAAGTGGACTGATTTTTATTTTGTTAAGTTTATTGCAGAACTGTAAAATATCTTGCCTTTATGTGTTTGATAACTAATACAACACAAAAAACGTGGGTTCATATATCGATAGCAGAATTGTTTTACTCTCTCGTATCTGTTTTGGCATCAGCCCCAAAAACACAGTGTCAGTCGGGTCCTATCTTAGAGCTCAAACACCAAGCGGAGCGTGTTCTTTAAAAGGCATATTAAACTACTTAAGAGGCTCCTCTGCCTGGATCGACAGCGATCGCGGACCCACTAGTGTGGAAATGTGTTCTTGGATAAGGGATAAGAGCAGGCTGATGCAGAGACGCTGAGAACTAAGAGATTAAAAGTTTTAGAACATTTTCAGAGGAAACCTTTAACAAACTCCCTCAGTTTTGAGATCAAAGGGGACTGGCTTAAGTAGTATAGAGCCGGGGATAGATAGTTTCTGTGTGCAATTTGCTTTAAAAGGAACTGTTGAGGGTTGACAAGGCTGCTTTCCCATGCAAATTAAACACGTAAAATAGACACGTAACAGTTGTTCTACCTGATCCATTATGGTCTGAGGCCATTCACAGCCACAGGAGATGCAACAATAGCATAGAGCAGCACAGTAGCACAAAAGACAGTATCCCTCCACTGTGCCTAGATAGCCTTCCCTCCTACACTCAGTGAATGCTTAACAACAGTAATATCCACCATTATTATAGCTGTAAACATCAACCTACATCCTGCTAGCAATGGAAACATCACGCCCATTATCCTCTCCTATGACAGAGACAATAGTGCACGGGAGGGGAGCAAGGATTGAGCATCCTATTTTCTGGCAGCCTATTACAAGGGACTGTTTGGAGCTTGATGATGAATAAATCATTTCAATATGGCTTTGGTGGAAGGGGCAATTAGACGCTGCAGCTTGAGGCTAATCAAATCCAAGACTCTCTCTCCTTCCTTGGCATCCATTAGAACGGGTGGAGGGCGGAGGGTGAAGATGAGATGCTAAACATTAGTGGCCTCTGCCTTCCTGCAGCCACAGTGCGAGTCAGTTCTTTCTTTTGCCACATTTGTTTACAGCAGCTTTGTGGTGTGAGTGGGCCTGCAGTGTGAGTGTTGTATTGGAGTAGCAAACAAGAAAACACCATTGTTAGCATGAACAGCTGGGCCAGAGAGTGGTGAGGATCTTGAGAAAACAGGGGCTGCTGTAACAGAATCAAATTGTGAGATAGCAGGCTCAAATCATATCTCTAAGTGGATCCACTGGTAGCCAGGCTTTGTATGGTGGAGTTGATGAAGTTGTACAGCTGTCCTGATGTTTCATCGGGAAGACCACTCATCAAATTGTCTTATCAAAACTCAGTCTCAATCTCAATGATTCAGCCTCTATGGGCATTGGCTTCTGGTGTTGCCAGAGGATGTCTGGGACAAGATTTCCTCTTCTTTACATGTTTATTGTATAAATGTAGATAAATCAAAAAATAATAACAATGAAAAGTTAAAAATCATCGACAGACAAAAGGCCAAAAGGTAAGCTCTTTTTTTTTTTTTTTGCTCTTTTTGCTGTTCAAAGTGGGGCTGCAACAAAGGATTATTGTCATTATTGATTCATCTGCTGGATTTTTTCCTGATTAACCGTTTCATCTGTGAAATGTCAACATAGAAATCTCAAAATGCCCAACACAATTTCCCAGAGCCCGAGGGAACTTCACGTTGCTTCTTCAAACTCAAATACTCTTCATTCACTGTGAAACTGATACATGAAATAGAAGAAAAAACAGGAAACCTTCACTTTTAAGAAGCTGCAACCAGCAGCAACATTGAGCTTCACAGGGAGGAGAGGAGGTCAGTATATTTGGAAATGATAACTCTCCTCGTTAGGTTGAGGCCAAGTGAGTAAGCAAGTGAACATGTATAAGAAGCTCCTGTCAAGACAGTGTGAAGTAATGCCTTTAACATATACTGCTATAGGCATACACAGCCCTGTAACGCAAAGGACACAGTCAGGCAGCAGACACACACATACTGTTCATCTCACAGCCTGACAGAAAGCCCAGTTTCAGTGACTACATTCCTCCTCAATCTGCCATTCATCTTCCCTTCACTACCACGCATCCCCCTACAGCAAAACATCTAACAACCAGAATGAAAAGTGTCTGTCAGTGTTTGCCAACTCACACCAGAATTTGTCTGACGCCGACTGGTGTTGATTTCCAACTCTTGAGTCGAAGCTTCCACAAAAGCCCACTTACTGTCTCCTCCGCTGTCTGCCGCTCGGCCCTCAGATAACTGGGAGGCTCGGCGCTCATGCCAGCTCAGTGAGCAGAGAGGAGGCGATTGGCCTTAATAATCCCAAGCATCATCAATAAATCAGGGAGCCGGTAGTTTAAGAGGGCAGGTGATGGTGCGTGCACAATCCCCCAGATCAACCTAATTCAGCATGCTGTGAACGACGCAGGAAGATGGAGCAAAGAGGGGGGAGGAGAGCAAAAAGAGCAGGTCTTCAGGGCTGAGGAGGGCTGGAGTGGTGTGATGTTGGGTTATCACTTTTCCAGACAGAACTACTGTATGTATAAGAGAAGGCTAGTGATCAATGGATGAGTGAGAAAAGACATCTTAGTTTGCATGACCACCATCCAGCGAAGGGAGCTCAAGGCTGAGAACTCCACACACTCTGCTAAACTATTTCAATTCTTTATACGCAATGAATTATGTGTTAGTATTCAGTATATGTTGACTCTGTGTGTCCAGTGTGTGTTATCACCACCTCACAACCCCCCACCATCACCACAAGCTCCTCCACCCTAACATACACAGACTCATGCTGAATTCCTAAGCAGGGGAGTCTGCCTGCCCTGCACCAGGGGAGTGAATTATTTATCGTAGGCCCTTTGCAGCGTGTCAGCGGCTCCACGGGATGAAATGATATTTATGGAGCCCCCTGGGCAAGGGTGGGGAGGACAGAGGAGAGACAGAATTAGGGGTAGGGATGGGGGAAGAAGGGGTGAAGGTACTAAAACACACATGTATATATATGTAGCACACAGAGGGTGAATGGTGCCTGATTGTTTAGGACAATAGTTGAGTTGGAGAGATGAGAGAAACAAATGCATGCTCATGGGATAGGGATGTATCATCAGCGGGTACAAGTTAGCACACTGGGATATTATACATGTTAGATCCATATGAAATGATATTAGGAAATACTTTGAGTGCCCACTAGACCAAAATTACAGCGTTTACACGCGTAAACCAAAAATTGGTGATTTCGTCTCCTTTTCTCAGGTCAGTTTGTTTTATTTCAGTTTCTACAGTGGTCACTGTTTTTTAGTATCTTATACTTCAGTCTCTCTTTCAAACCTAACAGCGACTCAATGGTGTTCAAGCTCTGCTTAAAAGGAGACTGATGAAAACTTATTTTTGCACAAATGTCTGGAGCTTTCATAGAATACCACTGGAAAAACAGCAAAAATAAATGTGTCCACTTGGGTGTTGTGTTTCCATCACTGCTGATTGGAGCTGGAGTGGATAATTACCCATGACCACTGCAGAGGCATCTGACCTGAAAACTAATGCTAATTTTACACTTTTCTACTGAAGACAAAAGCCAGATGTTTGTGATGTTTGTAGAAATAAAATAGAAAGACTTTCTCTAAACATTTTTTTAAAAGCATTGTACAATGTGTTAGAGGGGAATTATCAGCACCGTATTAAACAAAATGATTCTACATTGTTTTTGCTTTCATCATAATATTTGATACTAATTTCCCCTAAATCACATCGCCCTAAAATACAGTATATAGCTCAACACACAGAGACATGGAAGACAGAGAGGTGAGTCACACGACAGACATCATGGGTCGGATTCATACACCAGGGGTCTCAGAGCATATGTACAAGCCTGAGCCAAATGCACCAGCAGGGCATGCCAGTATTGTATTATTTCCAGTATGATGCAGGGATAATCTAAACAGCAGTGTAAGCTTTGAACCAGACTCGAACCAATAAGCCACACGCACACAATACCCAACGCACACAGCTCACTCAAACCCACAGAATGCACCGCAAGCACTTTTATTTGCAAGGGGACAGAGAGGAGGAAAGGAAATACAAGTCTTATGTAAGATGGGGGGAACCAACTCACCAAGGCCCGAGGAGAAAAGACAAACAGAACTGCAGTGTAACATCAATTAGTTTCTCCAAAACAATAACACAACCAGCACTATTCGGGATTCAAACTCCGGAAGTTTGAACTCCCCAGAAACAGAGTTTGTCTCTTTGTGCCCTCAAGCCAAGATCACTTTCTCCATGAGCCAGAAAGTCAAAACAACACCACTTGGGTTTCAAAATGGAGTCGGGTTACTGTGCACCGCAGCCTGCTGTGGCAGAGATCATTGTGGTGAGAGGGGGAGAAGAGCTACAGAGACGGACAAGGGTGAGCAGCAGGAGGGAAATCGGTATCAGGCATGAGAGGGCCCGGCCACAAGCAGTTCTCTCCAAAGGAAATGAGCTGGTGAGTCTAGTAAACAGCTTCACCACCACTGGTCCCCATGTAGCCTAGGGGCTGCAGCAACACATCAGATGTTGAGGAGGTCAAAACACAATATAATACAATAATCGGAGATGTGTGAGGTTTCCAGATCCATTTCTCTCACCTCGTCTCTGTGTAGCATGTGCTCTCTTTTACTTAATAAGCCCCCTGCTTCTCCTTTCTTATTCCAGCCCTGCTCCTCCTCACCATGCCTGTCTGCATCTGTATCCATCAGCCCTCCCCTCTCATCACTCCATATCTGGTGGCAGATAGACTGCACAGCCCTGAACATGCTCACAGTGACTGGCAGGGGTGAAAGGTCACATGGTCGCACAGGGGATTTACTTCCATCATTAGGATGTAAATGGATGTCAGTGGGAAAGGACAGAATGAAGCATCCATGTGTGTTATGCTGTGTATGTGTGTGTGTGAATGAGAGCATAATACATGTGTGTTGGCGGTGTCTTCCACCCGTGAGGGTGAGACGTCATGGCATTGTAACGGCAGTGGGAGTAATGGGATTCAGTTAATGACAAAATTAATTGAGGGTCTGACATCAGTGGGTACTGATAAGGCTGCTCTCTCACTCTTTGTCTATATACAGTATCTGCATTTTAGTGTGTTCACATGTGTGTGGTCGGGCTGCATTAGCCTAGCCAAGGGGAGGATGGTTTCTAGGTGACAATACTCTCCACTGCCTTTGCAAGGCAGAGAAGAGAGGGGGAGAGGAGGGAGGAAAGGTAAGGCACAGGGAAATAAGAGGTGCAGCCAGGAGTGAGAGAGGAGGAGAGAGGGAGGGAGGGAGGGATTAAGAGAGTGGGACACAGTGTGTACATGCATGCCTGTGAGAGGCTGAGCACTGATAGCGCCTGTGGGATGAGTCGGTGGGTGACAGACATGCTAGAATTCGCCGCCATGCCACAGAGGATAATGCATCCCTCAGCAGGAATGTCTAGAATATCAACAACTACAGCCTGTATCACTAACTGGACCTGCTGAATGTAGACTATGAACTGCAGGGGTCTGAAGGGTTACAACGGCAGAATACCATTTAGTTTGGTTCACTAAATGGCACTTTTATTTTAGACTATATGATTAGTAGTAAGATATACAAAAGCTTTGCTGAATGCTCAATTTCAAATTGAGCCATGAATGCATTCAGAGTTCTGATATTTTTGAATGAAAAGAAGAAGGCTATTCTACATCTTTATTCATCCCACATTTTTCACACTTTGAGAGTCAAAAGGTCCATTAGCTCTGCTGCAGCTTTGAATCACTGTGTATGAAACACTGGCATTGTTGATTTAATACGTTATAATAACCTTAATCAAAATATTAGAATTAAAACCTGAACTTAGGCACATCCTGACCTAACATATCTGATAATAGAGGCATGTTCTGCTCTAATTCTGATAAGAATTCATGTCTAAAAATACCAATCAATCAGTTTTAAAATTGACTGCAGGTTACGAACTAGTATTTGTATCTGTAGGTCTGGTTAACTCCTGGTAATACCAAACCTTTATGGTAATTTAGCCAAAAATAAAATGGAAGCCTAAAAACTGAAGCTATATCCAGCAGTTTTATGTATCTTATTACTGGGTTGCAAATACTACACAACAAGAATAGCCTAGGATAGAACCCATAGTTCAAAATGCCATCTGACAACCAGCATACCTGTCAACACAACTGTCAACACAACTGTCAAATTATAACCAGTCAAGTCACAACTCATCAGTTCTCTGTGAAAGAACATGGAATACCCGAAATAAGTTAAATAAATTCACCACTAATAATGGTAATAATAAGTAATAATAGAATGTGTCGTCAGGTGAGAATGAAAATGTTTAATACTGTGTCTCACACAAATCGGTGAATTTCAAAAACACCAGGCCATCGAACACTGCTGCAATCACATGTGATTTTCCACATGCATATCAATCTGGCAAAATTCCTCTTAATCTGTCCAGTGTGTCTGTGTGATAAAGGTGTGTGTGTGTGTGTGCGTGTGCGTGTGTGTGTGTGTGTGTGTGCGTGTGTGTGTGAGGCCAGACAGCATGCTTGTCAGGAGCAGCGCTGGCCCTGACTGAATGGTGTGGCAACAATGTTTGTCTGTGTGCCACCAATTGTTTGGATGTGTGTGTGTGTGTGTGTGTGTGTGTGTGTGTGTGTGTACCATGTTATTGTCTATGCCCAGCAGCATGCTCAAACATGGGCATCTGTGTGGCATTTGTTTGCATTTTTATTTGCCCACAGAATTGCTTTTGTGTCTGAGTGTATGCACATTTGGTTGGTG
>OMLP01016300.1:8458-19214 GCA_900302685.1 Spondyliosoma cantharus
GGGTTTAGGGAGCCTGGGGGGGGGATTTTGGAGGGAACGCACCCCAGTTTTAGCTGCCTCTCTTCTCACGTGAGCATATGCACGGAGAGACAGACATGCAAAAAAAACAGACCTGTCCCTAATCTAGATCCCAAATCTGCCCCAGAATGAGATTTGTGATAATCTGAACCCCTTCAGACTAAACACTAGCGTGGCTCGTGGCCTTCTGAGCAAAAAACACAAAGGATGTTTACAGTGCGTGTTGCCTGCCTGCTCTGCCTGAAATTCCTTTTCTGTATCTAAATCAAAACACATGTACGGTATGCCGCGACCCATTTGAAACATCTGAAATGGGATTATCGGAATAATTGCAAACACCTCGGTGCATATTGCACACGCTCTAGTTGTAGATAAGAACATTAACTGTAGCTGCAGACAAAAGGTGTAAAGGTCAACACTCTCTTTACTCTCTGTGTGTTTTGAAACTTAATATCCTTGTGATTTTACAACACAACTGCTGCAGTGTTGCAAATGTAGCACCGGCCTACAAAGAGCACCTTGTTTTCCTCACAGAATCCGGCCTGCTGCTGCTGCCGGATCTATCGGCGGCTTTTTGTTATTGTGTAATAAGTGAAGCAGAGTGCAGCGTTTTTTTTCCTGAGGGAGGAGAATGGAGGCGCAGCTCTGAGGTCAACAACACAGAGGCCTTGAACCATAAACTGATCAGCCATGAAGAGGTGCTTCACTACATCCCTTTCATCCTCCTCTTAAAGGTCAAATCTAGCCGCGCCACCTTTTGAACCAGAAGCAATTCGCCATATAATGGGAGATACCTGCACGGAAATAGCAGACAGATTGTTCACCTGCTGGGCTAAAAAAAAAACAAAAAAACAAGAGAAACAAATGCGTCCTTTCATGGTCTTCCCCTCTGCTGCCTTTAGAGCATCCCTCGGCTTTGTGTAATTTTTGTCGGCTCCGTCTTGTGATCCAGCAAGAAAGGGGGGAACATTTCAGACATGAATATAGGCCACGGACTCTTCTTTAGCCTTGTTATTTTTCCCTTGCAAGCTTGAATGATAAATAATGCAAAGAGCCCCCCCTCTATCATGCACATACAAAACCCCCGGTTAGATTTAAAAAGCACCCATTTTTCAGGGGGTGTCCCCTCACAAAAGTCCCACCCGGCTCACTTTTTAATTTGCTCCTTCTCACTAAACCCCGCACCCTCCTCAAGCGCTCTCTCTTTCAGTTTCTCCTCCATCCCCTCCCCCTCCATCCCATTTATTTCTCTCTTTTCTCAATCCCCTGGTCTCCCTTTCATTCTCTCCCCCTCTCGTCCTTGTTTTTAGGGATCCCTCGCTCTCTGTGCAGTCTGCAGCGTGACAGATAAGACAGACAGAGGACGGAGCGATAATCATGTTTAGCCACAGCAGAGATGCCCTGGCAGAGTGTGCGAATGTCTGGCCGCAGGAAGGATGTGGCGTTCGGTTTGTTATGGTGTGTCCCCATGTGACTTTACATACATACGGTGTGTGTGTGTGACTCATGGGTGTGTGTGGAAGAGCAGCGGAATAACGTAGAAAGAGAGAGAGCCAAGGTGCCTGAGTCATTCTGGTAACCAGCCATTTGTTTAGTTTTATATTCCCTTCTCTCCTTTCCTCTCCTCTCCTCTCTCCGTCTCTCCCCTTTCCTCTTTTTTCCTCTCTCCACACATCTTCCTCTCATCTCTCATCCTCTCCCCTGCTCAGTTTCTCTCCTACCTTTTCTCCCCCTCTTTCCTAGCCTCACCTGCTCTCTCCTTTTGTTCGTTCGCCTCTCCTCTTTAGTCCTTTCATTTCATTTAATTTCCATTCCTTTCCTTTCCTTCCCTTTCCCACCCTATTTTGTCATCTTCCCTCCTCTCCTCACTCCCTTCACTCCCCTGTTCTTCTCTCCTCTTTTCTCCACACTCCTCCCACCCTACCGTGTCCTGTCCCTTTGCCTCCTTTCCTCTCCTGTCTTCTTCTCTGTCTGTGTCCTCTCTCATCCTTTTGACCACCTATGCCTTCTTACATCCTCTTTTCTCTCCCTCCCTCCTTTCCATTCCTGCCCCTCTTTTCTCGTCCTTTCTCCTCCTCTCTCCTCAACTCTCCTTCACACTTCTCCTGTCTCCTCTCATTTCCCTTCTCCTCCTCTCACCTCACCTCACCTCTTTCCTCCTCTCTCCTTGTATCCTTTTCTCTCCCCTCATTGCCTTTCCTCTCCTCCTCTCCTCTTCTCCTCTCCCCTCTCGCAGAGGAGGAGGATCTATCTGACAGGCCCAGCCCCCTGCGCTATGACTCGTCCACACTGTGTGACAGGGGAAGGCTGGGCTGTCCCGAGCTTTATCTCAACACACACACACTCACACTGAGACACACACTCACACTCTCACACACACACACACACACACACATACACACACAGGGACTGCCTGTGCCAGAGCCTGCCTGCGCTCTCAGCTCAAGCCCTCTTAAAGCTGTTTTTCTGCTGGAGATCAGCGAGAGCTAACGACACACAGCTGCCTCTGCCGAAGACAGAAGGACAAGAGGAGAACGAAGGGTGGGGAAAAAAGAGGAGCAGGAGGGAGTAGAGGACGAGCACAGGGGGGAAACAAAACCACCAGCAGCCTCTTAACTTCTGTCTCTGCGTCTCTCCGGCGATCCGGCGCAGTCATTCTTCAGCAGGGAGTGTGTTCTGCTCCAGTTCAGGACTTTTTTTTGTTGTTTCTCATTAAGAGGGGGTGGATAAGAAGAAGAGGAGGAAGAAGAAGAGGGGCTGGAGTTCACATGACATAATCAGAGTGAATGGGTTGCCATGGTGACTCACCCAGGGAGCCTGACCCGTGCAGAGTGAATGGAGGGAGCGCCTTGGACGCCAAGTGAACGATAAACTAACGGAGGGGAGTCACCAGAGAGAGAGAGAGAGAGGAGAGGAGAGGAGAGGAGAAGGAGCGGTGGATAACAGAGGGAGTAGAGAGGAGCGGAGCAGAGGTTGAGAATGGAGGACGGCTTTTCCAGCTACAGCAGCTTGTATGACACCTCATCACTGCTACAGTTCTGCAACGGTAAATCTACTAATCCTCTCATCCCCATCCCCCTGTGTTCATTCTGCTGCATGTTGTTTCCCCGGACTTGACGTGTCACCAGCTTGACTGGCTAAACTTGACACCAAGTAGAGGTGTGTGCTGCTGTATGTGCCTCTGTGTGTGTTGCAGACATGAGCTATTTTCAGCTCCACTGCAAGCTTTTTTATGTTCTTCTGCATGTCAAAAGATTTGCTTTGGAGCATGCTGTCTTGTTGGTGAATATTTAAGGAAATGATTGAAAGAAAAAAAGAAAAATAAACTGCTGCTTTTTTTTTCTGCGTGTGAGCCAGCAGCCACCAAGAGAGCCAATAAACAAAGAAGGAGGAAGGATGAGGAGCAGTCCTTTGCTCACAGCAGCTGCCCTGATTACTGTGGTTCTGCTTGATGCGATGAGGGTTATGTGATGATTATATTTCTCCTCTGTCGGCTGATTGCGATCAGTTTCGCTGAACGAGACAACACACAAGTGGCGGGACGGGATGCTTGTGTCGCCTGCTGCGCTAATGTTATTTATTCGGTGGCAGAGGGAGAAACCATACTTCAGGCTGCTGATGTTATGGGTGGGAGAGGGAGTGACTCAGGGAAGAAGTAAGGCAGCATGACACATCAGTATGACATCAGTTTAGGATTGATTTCCAAGAGAGCTGCAGTTTCTTTTTTCCTTTTGATAAAGTAAACACTGGTAAACTCTGCTCAAAAAGACGGCGAGTAAGTTGATCTCAGTCCAACATTTGTCATCGCGTATCGCTTTTGAATGAGGTTCGGTTTAACTGCGTGCACACTGACAAACTAGAATTAGTGAGCCCCCTTCACAAAGGGGATTATCCCCAACACAATAACCTGTGTCTCTAATAGAAAACTGTAGCACAGGGACTTTGAACCAGGCTGTAATGCTGATTCGAGCCTCACCAAACCAGCTAAAAGAAATTAAAATGAAATCTTTATCATATGAATCTAACATTTTTCATCATGTACCTAACAGTTGACTGCGGACTGGTTAGCAAGCGTAAGCTATCATTGCTGAGGCATAGAGTAACCTATAATTGGCACTAGTGGATAATGAAAAAATCAATAATATTTACTGCGCTGTGTAAGCACTAGCTGTCGATGGGATGAGGGAACACCGTTGTCCAACAGAGCAAATTAAAGCTGTGGAATTACATAGAGGAAGAGGTGTCCCCCCCCCCAGCCGTGGATACTGGGGAACCTCACTACTTTCATGAATGACTGATGAGGTGAATCCAGTTAAAAGCTTTTATCCCTCATGGATTTCCCTCATTAAATTTATAGCGATCGCAAAGGAGGAGATGCAGACAAAGAGGAATAGATGAGCTAGACAAGCTAGACGCAGTTGTGATAAAGATCATCCAGACTGAAAACAATATGTTTTTTCTTATACATTTAGTGTAACAAACAGAGATATAACTACTCCCTTGACACAAGTCCATAGGTGAGTAATTAAAGATGGAACGTCTGCTCCAGTTTTGAAGGTCACATAAAGAGAAACAGGAATAAGTAACAAAGAGGAGGCGTCAGATCGAATCCAGTTCATGGTTAGCATCAGGGTTTGTGCCATCCC
Organism: Spondyliosoma cantharus; assembly: GCA_900302685.1. Classification (NCBI taxonomy): domain Eukaryota; kingdom Metazoa; phylum Chordata; class Actinopteri; order Spariformes; family Sparidae; genus Spondyliosoma; species Spondyliosoma cantharus. The sequence goes on from OMLP01016300.1 coordinate 13,123, forward strand.
ATATCCTTCAAGATAATATTGGTTTGATTTTCACATGGAAAATATATATTGTGATAATGATAATAGCCTATTTAAACTTGCTGACGTAGAGTGTATGCATGGAAACTACAACAGCGGTTGAAGGCATAGGTAACATTCGGGGACTCTTCATTAACGTTACCATCGCCTCCAGCCTCGTGTTCACCCTACAGTGCTTTCTCATCATTAGTTCCTTTACATTTCAGAGCTAGCTTTATGTTCGTAACACACATATGCTTCACACGCAAGTAGAGAGGCTTCTGTGAGTTCTAAACCCCAAATATTTTTGTATTTTGTCAAATTGTCAAGAATATTTTCACCGCATAAATACTTTATATCTAACTGCTAAATTGTCCTACCCTAGTTCACACAATAATACGTGTCGATCTCTAGTAACTGGGGGAAGAGAACAGAACTTGGTTTGTATTTGTCTACTCACATGTACGCACATGCTGTGTGCTAAGGATAACAACTGAGGTGCGTCGGTTGGACTGACCTGAAAAACAGGTGTAGCAGTTGTTGTACGGTATCAGAATGGCTCTCTGAATTCCTCTGAGGAAAGACTGACCTTTAAACATCTCACAAATTACAGCGCAGAGGTGGCAGGTACAGCATGTCTACTGTACTGTACTGTACGCCTCTCGAGGCTCAGTGGTTTGTGGACAGAAGTTTAGTGTTGGAGCAGGAGAGCACAGAGAGAATCTGTAAACTTCCTCTTTCTGCACTTCTGTCCACTCAGTCTACATTTGATTACGCTTAAGATTCCCCTCTTGTCCTTCTTGCCATGTCATTTCCAGCAACCAGAGTGAGAGGCTGTGAGTTCACACTGCGAGGCTGTTTGTAATGCTTCACAATGTCACGTCTCCTCTCTGAGAGAAAGCAGATGAATTAAGACATGCTCCTCGGGGGCTGTTGCCGGGGATTTTCCAATCTCCAAACAAACTGATTTCTCTCTCTCTCTCCTTCACACACACACACACACACACACACACACACACACACACACATAAAACTAAAATACACTTAACTGGGGAGCAGCGCCTTGCTCGTTGTTCCAACAGACTGCTTAATTGGGTGAGCATTGCTTAAGATGTGTGTGTGTGTGTTTGAGTGTATGGAGGGTTACAGCAGCTACAGCAGATTTTCTTGTGTTTGTGTGTTTGTGTGTCGGGCCTGTAGGCCAAAGTGACATCACTCCTGCCGCTGCCGTCCAGCTGAACCCAGATCCACTCAAAGCAAAAGTCAATGATGTCATTCATCCTCCCTCTCTCTCTGTCTCTCTCTCTCTCGGCCCGTGTGTTGTGGAGCATCCAACCAGACTAATGTTCGGAGACTAGGTCAGCTAAACTGCAGAAACACACGCAGGCTGCATGTTTTGTCCTCAGGAGGTCGTGGCTAGCTCAGGCTAACTGGAAATTAGCCTCATTACACACTCTGACACACACTGATTACAGCTGATGAAGGGAGCGAATCCTTTAGAGAAGCTTTCTGTCTGTGTTAAATATATCAAATCACATTTGGGATCTACTGGTCCTGGAGAAGGGGACAGTTTGATTGAATTAGTCTGCGTTGTGCCCCTTGTAATAAGATTGCTTTTGTTTTTATAGAATTATCATTGTCCTTGTATCAGATTGGCGGGATTCTTGTTCAGTTTAAGGGTAAGAAAGTGTCCATTTCATGTTACCATGACTTTAAAGGACCATCATGGTTGTTTTCCCTACTTCCCCGACATCGTACAAAGGAATTATCTGCCCAACAGCAATCTTTTTTAATGCAATGAGAAATTAATTCCTGAAATATTCTCTTCACTGCTTGTTGTTCATCTTCTGGTTTTAAATTTGCTAGTGCAGTGATGGTCCAAAACATGCTGTTCGACACAGATTATATGGTAATGTGAGGGGTTCACAGATCCAGCTCTAAGCCTCCTGAAGTGCTCACAGACTCATTGGGGTTGCCCTGATCATATCAAAATAAATTCTGGATGATTGCATCCATACATTCTGAGCCGGACCACAAAACCCAATGAGAGACTCCCAGTGCAGCTGACAGTGCTGCCTTGCAACAGTAAACATTCTAGCCCTTGAGGCTTTGTTTATGTCTGCTTCCCCATGAGATCGCAAATGACGATCAGATCAGATTTTCACTGCTTGATTATCATGGTCAAAAATAACACTGACAATATTATCACAATATCTCGCTCTAGATTCTATCTTTCTAAAAATCTTTTGTTGCTTTGGACTAAGATTTCCAATACTTATAAACCGTAGCTGAAACATGCATGATCATTTCAGCAAAAACATGACTTAATGCGATTCCTTGTTTATTATCTCCCGATGCACCAAAAGCTCCTGATGTGTTAATAAGTAAATCTGTTAATAAGTAAATCCGGCTCACTTACGGCGCTCTAATACTGATGATTGCACACTCATGTTCATCTCGGAGCGCCCAGCCTCTCCATCCTATCAAATCCATTTGCCTGCACTCATTAGTGAGAGGTGGTCTCGTACTGTTTTGAGGTAATGACGTCCCGCTCTGATTTGGATCAAACATCCCTTTATCTCTGTGTTCCACACTCGCGCTTTACGCCCAAAGGCACAATGGCACACGCCACACCTCAGCTGCAGCGTACCATGATGGCACCAGAGCATTGTCAGCGAGACAGCTGAGGGGGCGCGGTGAAGACGGGATATGGAGAAATCAGGAGCAAAATAACAGCAGAGTGAGTGCTTAAGAAAGAGAGGGAGGAAGTTTGAGTCAGTCGCAGTACAGATGGATGGGGCAGGCATGCTGGGCGGAGAGGGGAAATGAATGAAGACGGAGGTTCTTTTGATGTTTGCTGGAGGTATTCTGATGCACAGTGGAGGTGACTCGACTCCATCCAGTCTCCTCCTCTTCTTGGCTGTGCATCTATGGGTATCTTGCATGCAAACCCTGATTGGTGATGGCACGTGTAGGGGCATTAGGATTTAAGCCCCGCTCACGTTACCAAGTACAGAAGCCAAGAAAGGGTGCCAGGGAGGAGGAGGAGACGGGGGTGCATGTGTCTGTATTTGTGTTCGGGACTAAGTTTGTTTTCTTCAACTCAGAGGCTGCAGTTTAACTTCATGTCAAATAGTGTTGATAGAACCTTCATTTTATTAGATTTTCTATAAATTGTGGACCTTTAAAGGAGACATATGGTCTTTACATCCCCTCCACCCAAACACCAGGTCTGCACTGACGGGTCAGCTTGCACATGCCTGAACCAAAATTGCTAACCACAACAGAGCAACTTTGCTAAATCAATTCTTACGTGACAAACTAGCCACTAGGCATTAACTTATGCATCTGCTTGACATGCCCATGTAGTGTGATGTCACAAAGTCACAGAATTAAAGGCGGGACTTCTGACAAGGTGTTTCAGGAGCCCTGTTTTCTGTGGGAGAGAGGAGCTTCTGTTGTCTTTTCAACTTTCAAGATCTTTTACTTGCACAATAACTTATATAAAACAGAGGACAGAGGAAAACATTTAAAAAGCATGATACGTCCCTCTTAAATAATAATAAAATTGCCTCTTAAAGCGATAAATCAAGTAGTTTGAGTTATGCCTTCCTGTTGAGGTTAAATCCACACCCAACGACTTTCACCTTAGCAGGAAATATCCACTCCTCTTCCTCCTTTTAACCTCTTTCCCTGCTCTTTTAACAACATCTATCAATGTCTAGTAAAACCTGCTGGCAAGCTGACCTGCACTCTTGATATTTCCTCCACATGAGTAAAGGCGCACTAAAATGTCAATGCAGAAACAGTTAGAGAGAGGAGTTAAAGGAGCTGATGTCTGTCGCTGCCGTTATTCATGTGTCACTGTAAAATGTAGCAGAGCAGCAGTTTAATAAATATCGACCTGAATGGGATAACTCATCCGCTGCTGCTGATTCATTTAAAGGTTGCCATTGATTTCCCATTGCTGTGTCAGTGAGCGCACACACCACTCTCCATTCTTTCTTTTTTTTTGTTTATTGCCTTCTCTCGACGTCACTGGATTTCTTCCTTTTTTCAAGACTCTTCTCTGTCCTTCACCTCGCTTTGCTCGCCCTTTTCTCCATCCACCACTCATCCCTGTGTCAGACTCTCTCATGCTCTTTGTTTGATCTTGTGAGAGTGCCCCAAGTGGAGCTCAAAGTGCTTCTTTTTTTTTTTATCTCCAGACAGTCAGATATTGAGCGGGGCGATTTGGGCTTCTGTAGTCACGAGTCTCTCCCCCTCCTCCCCCCAACTCCTTATCTCCCTCAATGTTTTTCTCGCCTTTCCCCTGATAAGGTTCGTCTTGCACTTTCGCTTTCACCCTGCAGAGTAGCTGCTCACATGTACACCCAGTGACGGTGTGTGCTTGTCAAACTTGGACATGTCAACAGCTACATTGAGTGCGCGCAGTAGGCTACAATACACTGTGACTCTGTGGTGTGTTGTCTAAAACACCAGATTGTGCTGCAGGAGAGTCAACAAACAACCACGAAGGAACAGGAGGCGGGACACTTCTTCCATCCAATATGTGTATGTGTGTGTGTGTGTGTGTGTGTGTGTGTGTGTGTGTGTGTGTGTGTATGCGAGTGTGTGTGTTTGCGGATCTTTGGCTGCCCTTGTTGCCAGTTGAGAAATGATGCCGATTACATAACGAAAGCAGTCCAGTGACCCCGCAGTGCCAGCCCTCCCCTCTGGTACCCTGCTCTATTCATGAATCATCTGTCTTAAATACTTGTAAACAGGGCATTCTATACAGTGGATCCACACTACATAGAGAGGACAATGTACTCTATCTGTAGAGGTGTGCTGTATAGTGTCTGCATAGAGGCCCCGAGCCAGGATCATGCTGAGTCATGATTAAATGATGCAGAATAGCAGGTGGGCATGTGAACAGCCCCCCAATCATTAATTGAATTACTGATATCTGCAGACATGGATTCTACAATGTGTTGTATTATCTGATGAGAGTGGTTAAACAACATGTTGATAGCTGTTTGGAGTTTCAAGCTATAATAATTGTTGCTTCACCGGTACATTCCCTAAAACTAAGAAAATATCGCTTTACCTGACTTGTTATCAGGGTTAATCTTAATAAATAACTTTTCCAACTAATCTCGATCACTCTATGTAGACAGAAACCAACTGTTACAACTCAAAACCATATTACAAATTACATATGAGCAAAAAATTGATATGTATTGCATGAATTGATTGCGAGAGTTGTTAACCATCAACCAAATGCTCGCCCATTGAGTTAACTGGGATGGGCTCCAGAAATCCCCCTGAAAAAGGGGCAACATCACCGCGACCCTCGGTGGAAAAGCGGAAAGAGAAAACGAAACGAATCATCGATCATTATTCAAAAATGCCAGGTGGATAATTTCCCAGAGCCCATGTTAATGTTGACTGTGTGAAAAATGATCCCAAACTTAAAGAACGTGGAAAATAAAGAAAATCCGGACTTACTGATCAATTGAATATCAAAATAGTTGCAGATTCATTTTTTTTGATTGACTGAAAGGACAAGTCGGCGTAGTTTTTGCTGAGATGAAATCCACATTTCAGTCATGATATCTGAGCTTTGTCCAAACGAAAAATTGTTGTCGCTGTTTTCCCTTTGAGGACTGAATCCGACTTCAGTTGTTGTGCTTTTGTGCCGAGACAAATTGTCAATACTGCAATATACGAAATATGTTTGTCAATATTCTGGCACCAGTGTCACAATGCTTCCCGTTGCCTCACTGAGGCAGAGGCCTTTTCGTGGTTTTCTGCTGACGCTGCACATTCGCATGAGCTCAGCTCTCTATAAAACTCTCCATAAAACTCAGAAGCATTTTGTTATATTGTTGTGCGTGGTGTTGTAACCTTGTGATGCGGTGCGTTTTGTTCAGAAATAAGGTCAGAGTCAGTGTGCTCATGGAAAACAGCCTCTTGGTGAGCCAGCGGACAGGGTATGCCATTTGTTGTCCTTACTGAGTATTCGCCCTCTCCTCTCCCTCTCTCTCTCTCTCTCTCTCTCTCTCTCTCTCTCCCTCTCTCTCTCTCCTCCTCCCCTTCCTCCTCCCTCCTCC
>OMLP01016300.1:22604-40827 GCA_900302685.1 Spondyliosoma cantharus
CACACACACACACACACACACACACACACACACACACACACACACACACACACACACACACACACACACACACACACACACATATTGGATGGAAGAAGTGTCCCGCCTCCTGTTCCTTCCTGGTTGTTTGTTACGGAGGGGACAAAGCCCTGTTTTATGTGGAGAAAGGTTGAGACTGAGAAAGAGGCTTGTGTCAGAGCCTGGAGTCGCTGCCAAGCATGACTTAGAGCTTCTGTGGTCTGTTCCTGCCCTAAAAGTCACGGCAACAAGAGGGGTGTCTTTCTTCTGCCGTTTGTTACTTTTTATTAGCTTAATCCTAGACATAGAAAGTACAAATCACCGGCGTTTGGGTGAATATAGCTGCCATAACAACTGCCTCCCTGTTTGTGATGAGTCAGCAAAGCGCTCCATTTTCATTCAGGGACTGCGGCCATCTGTTTACAATATTATGGCAAGGATATTAACAGGCTTATAGCTGCAAACTTGTCGCCTTTTTGCAAAATTCATCAAACACATGGCCCCCTTGTGACTCATATAGATCCAATGAGGGTTTTTTTTATTAGGGAAGGCGCTTATATATGTATTAGACACCCAAGACAAAACAAATGTTGAATTATTTTGTTTCTCTCATGCCCAACCTCATGCTGGTAATGAGATTGTTTCGGTCACTGTAACTTGAAATGCTCAAATAGCAAATATCAGCAGTGGTGTGTTCTTTGCTCAAGTTTGCAGACCCTAAAATCTTAAAGGGGCAATTTGGCCAGAAGACTGTGAATAAACAACTGCGTAGACATTATGTCAAATACGTCTGTCTACTGTGTTGCAGGGGTGTACAGAAGTTAGCATGCTAACCAGCTAGCCCCGGTATGTACTGTCCAATAATCCCGCTTTGTACCTCTCGAGGCAACAGTCCAATAGCCCCCCCATCTCCCAGTCTGGAGATGTATGCTTTTTGAAAGTTCCCCTAGCTTTTATTGTAATGAACAAACAAAATAAACTCACAAAATTTTAAGTAAGTTATTATTCTCACATCTATTTTCATTAGCAATACAACTGTACACCATCTGACTCTGATATGATGTGCTGCCCCTTATATTTTGAAGCGACCTTCGAATTCCTGCCATATTTTTACAAATGACACCTTTAAACCTTTTCAGCCACTGTGCAACCTGTCTGAGGAATCGATGACTTAACGTTATCTAAAGGCCATCAAAGGGTTTGACCTTTTCTCCACGCAGGAGAGACGATAAAGCTTAAACCACGTAGCGGGTGCCTGCATCTTTTTCCGTTAATCTCTCGTTCATGTAAGGTCATTTAAATCCATAATGGGGATGGCGGACCCTGCCACTAACAATGAAAATGACTACATAGAGATATAATGAAACACTTTAAATACGTTAAAGGACAATTGCTGAATACATGATGCAGACCATTGAAATGATCGATAACAGGGTTTAATTTAATGAAAATCTTTAGCATTGCAACTTTAAATATGTTGGAAATCTGAATCAGTGTCTTTCAAAAATCCCGTTATATCACAATATCCATGTGAATGTCTAAACCCGATTAAGGGTACACGCTACTTTTGCAAAGTCACTCCACTCCAGTTTATCACATTGAAACATCCCACGCTCTGAAGTCTGCGTGTCCTCCCAAACAGTCCATCAGCTAATCTGTCGTTGGACTGAACAGCACAGGCGAGAGCAAGAGAAACAGAGGACAGATGTTGGAGAAAAACTGCCAAGCCCTCTTTAAGTGTAATCCTCCAGTCTCTCTTTTTCCTCCCACAGTCAATTCATTGCGAGCCCTGTTTCAAGACTCCATCCCAACACAGACAAATAGAGGGAGAGGTGAAGGAGGTTAGAGACGAAGGGAGAGACAGAATACAAATCCAGCCGGCTGCTAAGCTCAAACCCCCTGAGTGTAAGGATCACTAGCACTGAGCAAGATCTGCTCCACATATCCAGCATAATCCCTCCGCCACACCGTGAACACTTCCTCTTTGACAGTGTGTGTGTGTGTGTGTGTGTGTCTGTGTGTCTGTGTGTAGGGTGTTATTGGCGTATATACAGTATGGAGTTAAGAAGGAGTTATTCTGCCTCAATGGGCCGTGTCTTTTCTCTCTCTCCTTTCAACTTTCAGATTCCTCACACCATCTCGGAAAGTCTTCAGGGACTGTAGCAAAATTACTGTCGTTGTAAAGGAGGGTTACAGCTTATATTTCAGTTTATTACAATGTCAAGACACTCCCTAGCATTGTTACTATTTTATCTGGACCTGGAAAAAATATATCTGATATCTCTAATATCACAATAGTACTGGGTCACTACAGCCCTTTCAAGCATTATAAACTGAGAAGCGATTGCGCAAATGAATTAAGACTTTCCGGCCATCTTTTGAACATATGACAGATTTCACTTTTTACTTTTGATTTTGATGCATAAAAAGGATCGACTTTAAGTAGAAATCATTGAAATAGAAACATATTCTCTGCATATGGAGAAGTGCACCTCAATGTGCCAACTAAAGCTATCATTTTCAACAATTTGATTATTTTTTTTATCAATCCAGCAAGGGATTGCTGCGTTATTATTCTGAGGTGTTCAAAAAACTTAAAACACCAAAGAATAAACACACAATGCGGCCCCTTTCCTGACCTCGCCTCCCCTTCTAATAATTTCTACACAGTCCCTTAGGACTCTGTAGGCAGACAAAAATGCTGATGGTGTTCAGTGCATCACCTGATCATTAACTCAGCCACACCCGGCTCTGCTTGTGCATCTGTGTGTGTGTTGGTGCATGTATGGAAGCCTTTGTGATGGTGTGCGCAGCAAGGTGGGGGAGCTCGTATCATCCCATTTGACCTACGTTTGACCCCAGGAAGGATGGAGCTGATGGGAGGAAGGAAGGGCAGGAAGGGTTTAACATGCTCTTAGGAGGACAGTAGGATCTCTCGTGGGGGTCGTTTGGCCTCTCTTCATGTTCTTCTTTGACCCACACACACATATCAACAGTTCCATCTTTATTTTAACCCCCCTGTCAGAGTTTGTGCTATTGTCTCTCTCCCCGCATCATCTCCTCTGTAATCTCCACTCAGGTCATGTGAGGGCTTCCCCTTCTCTGATCCACCTCCATCTATTTATAGCCCCTAAGCTCCGGTCCAGCAGGAGCCATCAAGGCGGCTTGTAAACCAAGCATCTGTCTCCCTAATCTGGCCAGTTGATTAGCTAACACACCTCTCTGCTCGCTGCAGGTGACAGTCAGGATTGATGAGACTTTAAGTTACTTTTTCTTTCTCCTTCGCTTTCGCTCTGTCTCCGGTCTTATTTTTCATCCTGCTGACATGCAGCTGATGGATGATTTCAGTCATGCCTTGGTCAGACGGCAATTTTCTAACTGCTGCAATTTCAGGCGTGATATTTGTCATGTCTCGCACTCTGCATGTTATTAAGATTCAGCAACATGCAGTCATATTATTTCAGCCTTTTAGCTATGCAGGCAGCGTGGATGGCAGTGTCAGCCAATTGGCCCACCACTTTGGTCCAGACTGAAATATCTTAACAACTGTTGGATGTGTTGCCATGAATCTTTGTCAAGACATTCATTGTCCCCAGAGGATGAATTCTAATGAGTTTGTCCAATACTTTGATTGTTGACCAAATTCCTGCTAAACTATTGACATCCTCATCAGCCTCAGCTGTACTTTGTGTTTAATGCAAATGCAGATGTTAACACGCTAACATGATACTGGTTATGATGATAATGGTTAAGAATTGGGTGTAAACAGCGTTTCACAGAGTTTATAAAGTCTCTCCCAACACAACAAGTCTCAAAATTGAGCATTTTTTAAAGGGAGTCTGGGGACTTACTCCACAAATGACAAAGAAGTACCATGTATAAGTTCATTTTTACTGCATTATTAAATAGAGTTGTAGATTTAGACGTCTTCCAATATGTTTTATTCTATAGGAAGGTGAATCAGTTGAAATGGTACGTTCAAACAGCTGTTGGGAGGTACGACTCACTTCAGACACAGAAGCAGACAGAGCTTGGATCACTCAGGATCATGATGATACCAGATCTGAAAAGCCTTACCATACTAGCATTGAGCTAAAAGCAGCACTATGCTCCAATACTGCCCACAGAGCTACTAGCATGTCTGTAGACTCGTTTTATTATCGAGGTTATTCACTGCACCACCTACATCCACTCTAATTCAACTCTTTCTCCCCGCTGCCTTAGTCCCTGTCTGTCTCTAAATCACTGCCTCCTTTACCTCTTGGCATGAAATTAAATCCTGTATGCCATTTGATTATGATTAGGTCTGGACTTCCATTAGTGAAGCCAGCAGCAGACTGAAGTCAGGTTGTTTAATAAGTGTGACTCATAGGTCTTGGGAGAAATGGCTCTCCTGGAGGCACAATCTACAGCAGCTGAACTGGCACAATACGGCGGTGCACCACCTGGCTGTGTGCACTCACATTATGAAATTAAATCCAGTTGGCAAACTGTTTTCCGGCTGCATCCAGCAAATGGGAACTACGTGCCAGCAGTCAGTGTTTGCTTTTCTGTCTCTGAAAAACAGGAATTGTTGTCGTAATGTTGTGACAGGCTGTTTCCTGCAGCCTCGTGTTCCTCTGATCTGTTGGATTTCTGCAAACACTGGTCGGTGGTTTTTCAAAACCCCCCATTGTGGCGCAGCTTAACCTGGCCGCTGAACTTTCCATCAAGTCGGTTTGGCTTTTGTTGTTCTGCCTTGCGTTGCACCGCTGGGTGAAAAGAAAATAGACATCAATCACTCTGGTTGTCAGTGTGCAGGAGTTCTCGAACACGTGGTGAGACAGCTGGTATCTCGACAGGGAACTTCCTTCACGTCATCTTCTTTGATTCCTTGAGTGTGTACTTATATATATTCTCGTCCTCATGTGTTTTTATATAGTATATACCAGTGCAAGTCTAAAAGAAGAAAGCCAGACAGCTCAGGGCTGCTGCAGAATATATTTTATACATGAAGTCGACATGTATTGCTCAAAATGTGAGAGGGCCAGGACAGTTTTACTCCTCCTACTCCTTTAGTGTGTTGATCTTCTTGGTTGAAGAGATTTCAAACTGGTGGAAATGGGTCAGAGCATGTGTGCACGCTCCAGCGTTCATAATTGATGGCGGCGAGGTCAGTAAATGACTCAGGAATAAGGAGGAGATGAGAGCAGGGGGTGGGTGTGATTACTTTAGAGCAGGAAAAATGAACTGAAGCGAGTGCCTGCTTTCTATTCGCCCTTGATCGAGTCGCTGTGGCTGAAGTGATGGACAAGCACTTAAGCGGGCAGGTGGTCCTGCCAGAACGACATGGCCTTGCAGAGAAAGGTAATAGTGTCACAATGCATTAGGGCGAGCAGATAGCTGTCCGTCTCAGATTTGTGATCCAGCCACATATTGACCAGATAATGAAACAAGGACGGAAGAAGACAGCGAGGGAGAAGCTCTGACAGGGAAGAGTGACATAAATGAAGTAATTTAAGCGGCCGGGCTGACAGGTGCGAGAGGAGAGGAGGCTGCTGGATTGAAATGAGATGCTTTTGTGGGGATGAGAGAGAGGCACGGGTGTCCAGGGGTGGGATGTGTGATGGATTTGTTGCTAAATGAAGATTGACATCTCACTGATTCAGACTCTCCAGACAGAAATCATATGACCTGCGCCCCCAGAGAGTGCTGTCACATCAAGGGCAAATTTAGGCACATCAGTGTCACGCCATCATCACACAGGCTCCTGTATGAAAACAAACACCAGACTTAAGCTCCACTGACCTTTCCTGGTTTGAACGTGTTATTGGACGTTAACTTGTCCCTGAGCTATTTAACCGGGGGAGCGGGGTGACAGAGGGAGGGTGCCCGAGCGGCGTTGTGACAGTCAGTCATTGTACCTCAGCGACTCATGGTATCATGCCGTCTTTGTGTCGGTGCTGGGAGCAGACCCTCAACAGATGCTGAACAGATAATAGAGGCTTTATCTCGGGATATTCACTGAATATGAACAAGGAGGGCTTCAAAGAGAGCGTCTCAGGTGAGCAGACAGTTATTTCTGAAGTTATGAAAAGAAGGAAACATCTCCTTTGAGTATGAATCTGTAAGTGTATGAACTAAAGCAGAAGTATTTCTTATTGTATCTCACCGCTGGGAGTGTGATATATTAGATCGTGCACCTGCAGTTTTCATCTAACTCCATTTCTCCAGATGGGGAGTTTTCATTATGGCGTCCTGTTGGGTGGCCGGTGAAGCAGAGTGTGTTTTTCGGTGAAATCTTATGTGTGTTTTCATCACAAGACACCAGTAATAGCTGTGACAGTGACAGAAGCGACCCCAGTCGAATCAAAGAGGGCACTGGAGGATGCTTCTGTGTGTGCGTACAGTACGTGTTGGTGTTTCTATTTGAGAAGTAATTGGTGGATCCAGCCGTGCTGAATCTGTTCAGATTTCCATTTTCTGCTACAAGCGTCAAGTGTCCCATCTGCCTAATGCAGCCATTCACCATCCCGTCTCATCGAGGGGTTTTCCCGACTGAAACAATTCATAACCAGCTCTCACTAATGGAATTTGTCCACTCATAAACAAATCTGTGAAATTGCTTTTTCCGCCGTAATCTGCCAGTTAAATTAAACTGACCTCATTGGACCTGATGGGATTATAGTTAAGTTGTGAATACTTGAGAGATGAAAGTGTTTTGGTGGCAGTTTTGATTTGGTTTTTGATTGGATTTGAAATGAAGCAACAATGACTTATCTCATGTCTATTGATCATTTGTCAGTCAGTGTTACACTCCCATGATATTTTTAAATTAGACAAAAAACTGTGCTAACAAGGACCCGGACGAAAACCCTTGTAGGTCGCAACGCCTTGGTCATTTTAAATACGTATTGTTATATAAAATAAAAGGATTCTAATTTTGCACAAATCCTACAGTGTGCTTGAATTTTACATTTTTCATTAAGACTAGTTCACCCATGCAATTAGCCCTTCACATGATAGAATAACCTTTGATGCTCGGTTGGGAAATCATGTTTGTTAAATTATTTGCGTTTGATGATTTAAGTGAAACATACTGTCTTTGTATTCCAAATAATACATTTACTTATTTAACAGAATAGTTCATCCAAAAATATTGAATTCAGTCATTATCTACTCATCCCCATGCTGATGGAACTTTAGGTGACGTACCGTTAACCACAAAGCATTTCTGGAGCTTCACAGTAAAACAGAGTTGCAGCATTCTCCTGGACAACTGCAGAGTAGATGGAGACTTGTTTTAAAATGCTCCACGGCTCCACACAGCTTGTCCAGCCCTGACATCCCAAATTTATTTGAAAAGACGTTATTTACACCCTTTCTTTAGCCAAACCCTTCAGTGTAGCTGTTAAACTAAAAGCATTAGCACCCATCTGAAGGGGATGCACAAGCTCAGCCTCATGTCGAGAATGTTTAACGTCTTTTCAAATCAATTTGGGATCTCAGGGTCTCTCAAGACTTAATTACACCGGACAAGCTGTATAAAGGCCATTTCATGTGTTCTGGACATTTAGAGGCCCTGATCAGGGATGTTTATCTAATAGACTCGTCACACCACTTTGCTTTCACCAGATTGTCTGAATTCCGACACATTGCAGATATTTAAATGTGTTTAAAATGCCGCCGCCCTTGATTGTTTGAATATGTTATTTACAGAAGTCAAGCGCTTCCTCAGAAACCCATAATGTTAGCAGGCAGCTCAGACTCACAGGAGGAACACAGACTGCAGATCTGCCTAATCACCAGATGCCTGCTCTCTAATGCATAATGCATTAAACTGTTATTGCAAGTCTGCAGGGAAAACACAGCAGTGATTTACATTAATATTTCATCAAGTCCCCGTGACATCAAAGTCTTAATGGAGGAGACCCTGCCTGCCTGCGTGTTTGCATGCGTGTGTGTGCGTGTGTGTGTGTGTGTGTGTGTGTGTGTGTGTGTGTGTGTGTGTGTGTGTGTGTGTGTGTGTGTGTGTGTTGCCATTAATGAAGTGGACCCCGGTGGCTGGTGCTTGGCCTCTATCGGGGGGTCAGACGGAGAGGTGGGAATGACGTGTTAAGTTAGTTTAAACTCAACGAACAAACAAACGGGCTCATGAATAAAAGGTTTAATAGAGAAGTAGCCAGGTTCTTGAACCAGATGGCGAACCCTTTCACAGACACAGTCAGAGGGAATAAAAAGCATAAAAGTGAGATTACAGTGTGAATGGAGTTTGTATTTCAACCCCGGCTTTGTACTTTATTTTTCAATCCCTCCTTTCGGTCTTTCTCTGTCCTACATTTGTCTCCATCTGCATGAATGAAAAGGCATGAAAAGCCTTTTTATATAAAAACAGTTGATAGTAGAATCCAGAACCCAACATGGCTTTTTGGAAATAATTATGTAATAATAATAATGCTTTGAGACAGAATGTTTGAATGCACTAACCGGCTTACATTTGATCGTATGTGAAAGAAAACTCTTCGCCTGATCTATCAGCTTTGCAACATTTTCCTCATCTCTGACATGTGTGTCCTCAGATGACAGTGCGTCAGCAGCCAGCAGTATGGAGGTGACCGACCGCATCGCCTCCCTGGAGCAGAGGGTCCAGATGCAGGAGGACGAGATCCAGCTGCTTAAGTCTGCTCTGGCTGATGTGGTGCGCCGGCTTAACGCGTCTGAGGAGCAGCAGGCCATGGGGTCACGCAGAGGACCCACCAAAGGTAACATACATCAGCATGGCCTCTCTCTGCTTTTTCTGGGATGTAGAACAACGGGGTTGGTTGGAGATCTCCGTTTTCCGCTTTCTTTCCTGATCATGTCTCCTTCAAAACCCGCTTATTTCCTTTCTCTGACCAGTTGTCGGTCTCCTCTCTTTCTCTCTCCCTCCTGTCCTCTCCTCTCCTGGACTGTGTTGTGTTGTTAAACGTGTTGTGCGTCATGTGTATAGACCCTGCTTTGATGAGAAAGTCTCCCTCAGCAGACAGCAATGTTGGGAAGCCAGGTATGCTGACTGTGAAGTCTTGTCTGCACTAACCAGGCCTGGTGTTGTGTTTACAAAAAAAACACATTTCAGTCACTGCCTGCTGGAATTCTTTTGTCCACACTGTAGTATTTCACACAGTTACTGTCAGTACTACACTACCTGAGGTCAAGGGCACTGTGGTCTGAGTCTGGAGACAGAAATGGTTTAATCAGCATTCCTCTTTATACTGCTTCTAAATCCAATAACTCATTGATGATATTAATAGACCTATGGGCCACCATAAAATTAGTGAGCATAAGCTGCTAAGCACATTTTATTTTACATCTGCGTGTCCGCAACCTTTCTGTTGAACGACAAATCAGCCCTCAAACTCTTGTCCCTGTCAAAAAAGAGAAGAACTGTTGAACAATGTCATAATGACATTTACACCTGGCAATGTAAGTTGGCAATGTAAGTGGTTGTATCCTCAGCTATAAAAGTTACAATGGAGGGGTAGTTTGACATTTTGGCAAATAGACTTGTTAGGTTTCTTGGCGAGATTTGGATGGGAAAATTGAGATCACTTAAGTGTCTGACAAGCGGATATTGGATCGGATCAGATAGGATGAGATCATAGATCGGTATCAATCTTCTCATCTATCTCTTGACAAGAAAATGAATAAACATGTTACCAAACGTCAACACGATGACCCACTTGCCAAGATAACTGTTGGCAATGTGTGTTTCTGCAAACTCATGTTGCACCTTTATGTTTCTTTGGGTTCAGTTTTTCATTTTAGGTTTAGACACAAAAAACATTTGGTTGGGGTTAGGAAAAGATCCTGTTTGACTTGCCTGAACTCACTGAACATCATAGATTTCTACTCTTTTTCTGTACAATATTGCATGTGTGGATTTTCAGCTGAGTCGTGTTCGATACAATCAAGTCTCTGCAACAGCATCTTTACCCAAGAGGCTGATGAAGTCATGCATGTGAAATCAGCTGCACTTCATCCCTTTTTATGTGCTCAAACATGCATTTGAATGATGAACCAGAAACAGATTGTGATTCTGAGCTGCTGCCAGCTCCAGTCTCTGGAGTGACTGTGGACGGAAGAAGTTTCAGTTTGATCTGGGAGCCGGAGGATGACTCAGACTCAGAGCTGCTTTCCTTTACTGCTCTCCCCTTTACGCTGCAGGGAGGCAGAAGCCTGCTTCCCTCAACTGAATGATCAGCTTCACAAAGCCTAACCCAGGCACACAGACTGCACATGTTCAGTCATGGACACACACACACACAGGAACACATTCATCTTCTTTAACATGCTAACGAAATTACATCCTCGGTTTGCCCCTGCTGTGTAATTACTACATGAAAGATAACAGGCATTGTGTGTGTGTGAAGGCCTGAGTGTGCATGCATGTGTGTGTGTGTCTGCCGAATGAACAAGGTCTATTAAATATTTATCACTGCAGATAAAGCTGCAGCTTGGATTTGTTATTCTGAGCTAGCCTGACTGGCGTGTGTGTGTGTGTGTGTGTGTGTGTGTGTGTGTGTGTGTGTGCGTGACCCTTTTCTTTTGTCAAATCACCTCCTGCAAGCGATTGGTGAACGTATGTCATCTGTATAAACAACTCACTAAAAAACAGAACTATATTATCAATAAAATGAGAAGATACATGTCGTCGAGCTAATTAATATTTGAATTACAATTGGAATAATATGAATCTCATGTGCTGTGTTTACTTTTATCCTTGTGATACATTACACTGTGCAGCTCTAAATGGAGACCATGATGCCAAGGGAGTATTTTATATATCATGTGTTTAAAGCTTCAACAGAAAGTGTTACACTATATAACGGTTATTATTGTATTAATACAATAATATCTCAATTGCCAGCGGCAGAAGAAGGACTCGGCTCTTTTACTTTGGTAAAATACCACATTGTAGACTCTCTATTCCAAATTTCTCTTTACTAAAAAAACAAAGGTATCAGCATCAAAATGCACTCAAAGCAACAAAAGTAAAAGTACTCATTGTGTATAATGGCCCATTCCAGAATAATATACATTATAGGATTATAACTACTGATGCATTCAAGTGTACATCATTTTAATATTACAGCTGATAAACTGGAGCTAATTTAAATTATTCCATATATTGCTGGGTAAGCTTGGGAATTTCCCCTGAGTATTAGTTCAGTCTTATATTAATGGACAACAACCTTCAATCATAATTTATGTTTTCTGTTTTGTGTGGTTAATCTGAATCTGCAAATGAACTAGTAACTAAATGCTATTAAATGATGTAGTTGAGTAAAAACTACATTATAGGACCTAAAATTAGCAGTTAAGTTAATGTAGCTACTTTTCACCGCTGGCAGTGACACATATCTTATGGCACAAGGTGGACAAAGCAAATTTTTCAGGAGGACATTAAACTTAGCAAACAGTATTGTTTTAGGCATTCATGACAGTTGTTAATACTGTTTGCTTTGTGCTTTGTGAATGTAATTCATGTGGTAATTAAAGCAATTTTGTATCAAATGTTAAGTTTAGGCCACAATAGTAATATATCAGGAGATGCAACTTTTCTGACCAGCATTCTGTAACTCCTCACTCTCACAGGTTGCTTTAATGACCCCACAGTAGTTTGATAACAGTCTAGAATCCAGATTTGCTCTGAACACTTGTTGTTGTCCTGTTTCTTCCAGCCAGGCCAATGATCGCCACCCTGCCGTTACGGCCCACGGTAAACAACGGGACCATCCTACCAAAGAAAGGCAGCGGGACTCTGCCCTCCCCATCTGGATCTGGATCCAGGAAGGACAACAGCACACCAGCCAACAAGAGGTACCACATTTTAGGGGACTTTTGACTGTACACGTTGGTGCGACTCAAGTAAAGTGTTTTCTGCCCAGTTCAGTTGATTTTTTAGCGTTTCTTTACCAAACCTTTGTGCCTTGTTAACACCCTTAGTAAAAGTATTGAATCCTCATGTAAGCTCCGTGCAGTCCAGGTTGTGAGGTCTCCTGTGCAGGCATTTTATTTGTCTCAACAGACTTTTGCATCGCTGTCCGTCTGTGCCACATCATCTCATTCGAAGCATAAATCAACCTATTTCTGGCTTTTTATCAGCTGACATTAAACAAAGGCTGATACACAGAGGAACAGTGTCATCACCAGTGTCTCTGCTTCTCTGTTCTGTGCTTGTGTGTGTGTGTTTATACATGCATGTGGAGCGCAGGTTATCAATCTTGTCTGTCAAGGGAACAATAGCCTTTTCCCATCTCTGGATGACATTACCATAATCAGATGGAGCTCCGTAGACAGCAGAGAACGGCTCCGGTCCAAACAGATGTGAACGCCCCTGTGGCGTCGTTTCTTTGATTTTCTATGTGTGTTCTCTTATTTCTGCTTCGGGGATGTTCTCTGATACTGAGAGTTGATACTTTTAATGCTTGCTGACTCTCACCTTGAGGTTCACTGGAGAGGAGAGTAAAGAAATGGTTCTGCAGATTGAAATGTAGCCAGGGTGAGGATGGTTGTAGGAACAAACCCTCCAAACAAGAAGCAAGACAGGAAATGTGATTCGGCCTCTGTTTGTTCCCTTGTTGAGTTTCCTTGCCTTCTGAGCTTGACCGACTCTTTCTAATTCACGGTTTCTCAAACTTTAGCTTGTACTCGAGCCAAGATTTTAGATAAACTGAAGTGATTAGGCCAAGTCTAGAAAGATCTATTTGCTCAGTTGTGTTTTGTTTTTTTTTCATTTACCACCATAGTGGCTTCAGTACTGTTTCCAGTCCTAATTCTTGTGGAGAAAATGCTGAATGTCTCATAATTGTATTTATTTATTGGCCCATAAGTTGAAAAAAGTCAGTTGACTGTAATGAGCCAGTAATGTTTTTGATCCCCTCCAGCTTGTTTAAACACTGAAATTTCCAGAAAAAATACACATGACCTCAGTGTCTGATATGAATGAAGCTGTTGAATGAGTTTTCATGCTGCGTTGCTAAATAGAGGATTTGAACTTGTCCATCCACTGAAACGTAGAAATTTTTGGGGCATCCTCTTGACATTATATTGCAGATCAGATTAGAATAGATGGATAAAAATGATCCTGATTTTTAATGAATGTGGATTTAATACTGTCAGGTGGCAAGACCGATTGTACAATTGATTGCAAAGTGAAGAAAGTCACTCAAGTAAGATTTACTTGGTCTATTGATGGCGGTTTGTATGGTGTAAGGAAAGGTCATATTTGTTAACCCATCTGAAAGGCAGTTCACCTACAAATAAAAGTTCAGTCATCCTTCACCCGGCTTTTCGATCAGCATGGGACTGAGTAGATAAAGACTGAATTTTCATTTTTGAAGACAGTATGTTTCACTTGAATTTCACCTCATTTTTGTGGAGTTGAATTGGTTTGCATGCAGAGTTTACAGTACATGAGTCTTCTCTCCTGTTTATGTTTGTGTTGTCTGTCTTTCCCATCTCTCCTGTCTCGCATGTTCTCGCTGTCATGTATTGTCTCTCTCTGATAAAGTGATGTCATACCCTGTTTGTGTCCCGTCCAGCCACAATGTGATGTCCTGTGAATCTGTCCACTCTGTCTTCTCTGTCTCACTCTACCAGATTTCTCTACCTGCCCCTCAGGTGAGAGGAAGTTACAGCGTGCTGCTCACTATCTAACATAATGGCTGCTGTGATCCGCGCTAACTCTGTTATTAATCCCCTTCACCAAGCTCCATGATAACTGTGACATTACTTTTCACCATTTCGCTCATTGCTAACACTCGCTGTTTGCTGTTTGACGCGTTGTTCTTTGGAGTTTGAGTTATTTACCGTCTGTGTGTGGGATTAGTCTAAACTGCAGATTGGTCACAATCCCATCAGGGCTGGCACACACACACAACAGCCTTCCCCAATGCCCCGTGGCCCAATTACTATGATTCCTCATGGGATAACACAGCAAACAACAGTTTCTCTCTCTCTCTCTCTCTCTCTCTCTCTCTCTCTCTCTCTCTCTCTTCTATTCTGTTCTGCTCTTTACTGAACAAACACACACAGGCTCTCCAGAAGGGATAACGGCCAGCGGCCAGTTTCAGGATCTGAATAGACTTTTCTCCCATAGGGTGGATTAGGTGACTGTGCCTACTGGCCATTGGACTGCTGATGGAGCCTTTTCATTGTTGTGAATAGGCAGGCTGTCTGCACCACTGATATGCAGATTTGCACAGGTCGGTATTGATCCTGTGGTTATGAACTCCACAGTAAAGAGAGAGTGTGAAACTGTAAGGAAACAACGAATATCCACATTTTTTTCTTTTTCTCTTCTGCTTCGGTGCAAATTCACTCTGATACTGTTAGAAAAGAGTCACACTTTAAATAAAAAAGTCCTGAGTCATGAAATAAATACATCTTCACTTACGTGCTTTCAGAAGCTATTTCCTGGATGAAAACTTAACCAGAGGGCATTTTTAGAAAAGCAGCGTCAGGTACTTGTATGACCTATTTCTTCTGCTTCCTCCCCTCCCTTCTGTCCTTATTTTTTTTTTGCCTCTGTCCACCTTCCTCCTCCTCGCCACAGCACTGTGAGGCGAGCCAACTCGAACGAACACGTTGGAACTCTTACGCGGAAAGATTCAGGCGACAAGGGCAACCGCACCCGCGCGGGATCCACCGGCAGCAACTCAAGTGGCAAAAGAAGCGACAGGTAACGTGATGTTAAAGCCAGCTCTCCTCCATCTGCACAGTCAATGAGGTCTTCTGTCTAATCGAGACAGGAGGCGAACACACTGATCTCCTTATAATCAATGGTTTATCTGGAGGTGTGATGCTGAATGACAGCTGTCTGTTTACTCATTTACTTTGCAGCAAACAGAGGGATCCAGTGTTCAACGCAGGTAAGAACTAGAGGCTCTTTTATGGCTCCGACAGCTTTGATAGTTTGATGCAATGATACAATCCATCGAGAGCCATCACACGCAAGGCGCTCAGTGGCTCCCTGTGTCAGTAAAAGGTCAACTCATTTTTGAAGGAAGGCTGTCAAAATATTGTATTTATCTGTGGTGTGTTCCCAGAACAAGACAGAAATTGATGTTAGCTATAATCTGAGTCAGTGCCTTGGACTGTGTCCTGCACACAGAGGACCACTGAGGGCGTCTCGTGTATTAATCATCCATTCCTTCCATGATCTGTTCATCCACAAGTCATCCATTACTACATCTTCACATCCACACTTCCATGCATCGTTTTCTTTTTAACAAGCTTCTTTCTTGCGTTGCGTAAATCAACTCTTCAGTCGTGTTACTATTTAAGGTTTGGGGATCCCCATTAAATGTTTCCAGTTTATAGCGTTCTATTCCAGAAGTCTGCACGAGACAAGACAACCATCTCACAGTTTACTCTCCAAAACAGAAAGCAGGGCGAACACAAGACAATGGGGCTGAAGATGAAATGAAATGAGTATTGATCTCCAGCGTGCTATTGATTTTTGCGCAAATTGAACTGCTGTTTTTAATTTGTATTACCTGGCTCCACTTTTGCATCTTAACAAACCACCTTAAATGTTTGTTTAGTTTGAGGTCTAGTAACAGCAAATATATAGAAGCACATGTTCTTTGTGTATTTGCAAAACCATCAGATTATGAGGCAGATGATGGTAACGCAGTAAAAATCAGTCACATAAGATTATGCAAGTGTTAGCCGGTTTATTGCTCTTTAAATATCCCCACGGTTGATGCTGACGAGGAGAAAGTTCGCCACAGGGTTAATTATTACCGCTGCCCACCACTTATTGGACATTTGAATTAATTGCAGGCAAATAATCTCCTGCAAATTGGCGCGATCAGGGCAGTGTCGTGGACATAAACTGCCACTGGGTGACAATTAACCGATACAGATGATGATTGCAGCGGTGAATTATGCCAATATACTACTTAACTGCTATACATGAGGTCATTACAATCCAAAGTGGCTCGTTTCATTCAAGGAAATGGACTCCAAGCCAGTGTAAGCACTTTTTTTGTGGGTTGTGTTGCACCTTTTACACTACAAAGCATAGTTAGAAACACCAGCTGATAGAAGAAGAAAACAAACTCAAAATCAGAACAAAAGGATAATTTATTGAATCACCGTAAACCATCACACAGGAAATAAGAGCTTTTAATATGCAGTTCATAAGCAGCAGGAAACAGGAAGTGCACTCAGATTAGGGCAGACCAGGGAGTGAGGAATTCACCTGGTGCCACCCGTTCACCTGGTGCTTGTGTCTTTCTCTGTGACCTTTACAAGGGATGCGACGTGTGACCCACTGCAAAGGTAGGCTGACCACCCCTCCCTCTCCTGAAAGCCCCCGGCCTGCACAGCTCTCTGGACACTGCACATGATTTGGATAAAAACCTGCACTTTTATTTTGAAATGAATTCACATCTTGTAAATGTAGAGATCGCCCTTTGGTGCAATGATCAGTGAGCTGTCCAGACAGGGGCAGGAGTGGGTTTGACAAAGTGTGTGTGAGTGAAAGTGACCTTACCTTTTTATTGTCCCTAGACTAACACACACACATCCTACCTAACCTGCACTGAGAGCTGCGTCAGAGTGTGATTGCAGTGTCTGCAGTTCACCCGTGTGTCTCCACACTTGTGTTTTTTTACTGCGGATGAGGCTGCCGTTCCACCCAAACATGTGTGTGTTTGCTCACAGCCGCGCTTTCGCTTGTAGGCATTTAGTCTCTGTCACCATAGTAACGACACAAAGATTTCTGACACTCGCTTTCCTCGCAGTCGCTTTGAGTTTCGCTGCGAACACTTTTAAATCCTCTGCTTTGAGAGATTCCTCGCTGCATTTGAGGGCGAGTAGATTTTGCCGCTGCTCTTATTGTCTTCTGGCCCTCCATGTGAATATTTGCACAACAAACACGCTGAGTCTCTGTTCTGCTGTAGTTTCCTATTGAAAGTCTGTTGGATTTGTACTGTTTGTAGCTTCCTCACGTTCTGAAGTGTCATCTGTTTGTGTGTAGTCCCCCCCCCCTCAGCAAAGTATTCACAAAGCTGCTGAGGATTTAGAAAAGAATGGAGTTTTGAAGCTCATTTCCTCACAGATATATTGCTGTTTACCCAGTCTTCGTACAGGATAATTCATTCTTTAAACAACCATTTTTTTTTAACCTTTGGAAGCATCTAGACCAGTGGTTCTTTAAGCAATTTCCCCCCGGGGATTAATAAAGTATTCTGAATCTGAATCTGAATCTCTAGCTAATCGGCTGATGACTTCTTAAAATGAAGCAGAAGCTTACATCCTTGTCACAGGTTACATACAGTACGTCTACAGTTTCATCAAAGAGGGATTGTTTCCCATACAACCTCCCAGTTTGCCCTCCACACTCGCTTTGAGGCCCACATAAAAATGTATAATGTGTGTCTCAAAGGGTTTTTGCAGACATCAAGTATATCCTATCCTTAAAATGTCACCACACTCCAAATACATGTAATTTCCACCAGGATTGGCTTCCAAACTATTTGTGATATCACAGATCACACCGATCATCTGATTTGCTGTGAGCACTGAGAAGAATTCACACTTTCTGCAATGAACGTGAAAAACGGAAATATAAAGAAAGTAAATAAACAGCTTTAAATTGCGTTGTCCTCTTGAGGTCAGTTTGTTTGCACGGTTTATATAGTCATGAAAGTGAAGAGAGTTTGTTTAGGCATAAAAAAATCAGTCAATGAAGAGCTTCTGATTAAACTACATATTTATTATGTAATTACTTATGAATCCCGTTAAGGGGAAATCTAGTTTTTCACACTGTTGTTATTTTTTTACAGGCCCACAATATGTCTTAACAACTACAACTTCAAAATAAGATCCCAGTGTTTGATGATAACACTCAACAGCAGTTCGCTGACTTTTTTTTATTTTGTTAGTTTGTGTTTTGCCAGTTTCATGTTGCTTTTTTTACTAAATGTGACACAAAAACCTGTCTAACTTCTTCTACCGACCTCCTCCACCCTTTTACATGTCTTGCTCCTCTGCCCCTGCTCTGTCCCTGTTTGGCCCCCTCTCCACCCAACTGGCCCTGACAACCTCCACAACCCCTCTCCATAATTTTCGGCTCCTCTGCTCTTGTCCCTCATCTACGTTTTAGTCACAGTACAGATTTACCTCAGCCGCTCTGCCAAACGGACGGCGACCAGCGGCAGCCCCGCGGCCTTGA
>OMLP01016300.1:40847-54428 GCA_900302685.1 Spondyliosoma cantharus
AGCCGCCAACTCCCAACTAACCCCAGAAAGCAGCAAGGCCAGCGCGGCCAGAAGGGTTGGCACGGCCGCTAAGGTGCCACCGGCCAGACAGACCCCGAGCTTAAACATCCAGTTGAGAAAGACAGGGAGTTTGTCATCGTACTCTCCCCTGGATACGCCCAGTTATCGCAGCCCCATCAAGTCTCCCAGCCAGTACTTCCAGATTTGTTACTAATTGGGAAATCGCCAGTGGACATTCACTTCTCAAGATGTGTGTTTGTTCCAGTTATTGAGGCAGTCAGTGCAGAGCCAAATCCATGGTTTTATATCACATCTGTACCATTAAAAACACTACGGCCACATGTCCTCTTATACCCATAAAGTTGCAGAGAGATTTAGCTTCACCCAATAAAAAGAAATAATAGAACAAGTCCCGATCTCACTTTGCACTTACATTTCACATATTTACGGGTGAGATTGGGGACTTCTTTTACATTTCTAATGAGATTAGAAAAGATAACAAACCCTTGTGGACACTGATGATTCGGTTTTTTTGTTTTGTTTTCTGCATGATTTCGTTTCCAGTGTTTTACATTTGATGAGGATTTTTCTCATTATCCACTTTTCTAAGCTTGGATCTGTTTTGTTTTTTGTTTCATAACATTTCCATTGCCCTGCTTGTGTCTGCATTTTATGTTGGTTAACCTCCGCTGTGAGCTGAATATTTATGAGTTTTCAACGTGTTTGCAGTTGATTTTGCGCTCTCTGTTGTTGTCAACGAGTGTTTTTTGAAATGACTAATAAAGTCTGTTGAAAAGCTGATTTGTTCGTGTTTGCAAATTCTGTCATTTGTTGTCTCTTAATTGAGAATACATCCTATCACATCCCTCCATTTATCCTCTAATCTTGTCGCACATTGATTGTCACCCATGTCATTCACATCATTATAACACGTTGTATTGTGCTTCAGTGTCACGTCCGTGCTTTTTGCATACTGTCATATATAACAAAAACAACATAATCCAACCAATCCTTTGTTTTTGTACATGCATATTACCTGACTGATCCTTTCTGTTACTTTTTCTAGAGGAAGGTTATGTGAAAATGTACTTGAAGGGTCGCCCCATCACCATGTTCATGCCCAAAGAGCAGGTGGACGGCTACTGCCTGGAGGCCAAAGCCGACCTGCCCAGCAACAAACTCAAACTGGACTGGGTGTATCCTTCACTGTGGCTTGTTGATTTTATATTTTTTTTTATTTGCACAGGAAATAAAATGTCCTCCTCCTGAATTGAAAAGTTTTGAGAAGTAATCTTGTGAGGCGAGCAAATCCAGATTGGCCTGTGATGTAGTTAAGAGAGGAAGCCGACAAATGTGTCGTCTCCTCTCGCCGCCTGTCAGAGTCGATCTGCTCAGATGTTCATTTTCAACGTGCCGGGCTGCCGCAGTCGGAGTCGGCTTCATCGCTCTGCAGCCTGCAGTCAGTAATAACCTGCACACAGCTGGCAGGGCTGAGACGCAACCAGTCAGCAGCTCCTCTTGTGCTGTTTTATTTTTATTTTGTTTCATTTGCTCTCTCTCTCTCTCTCTCTCTCTCTCTCTCTCTCTCTCTCTCTCGCTATCTCGCTATCTCTTTCATTTACTGAAGGAAGAATGAATGTAGTTTGTTGTTCAGTCGAGCAGAAAGCCGAAGGAGAAAGAGCCGTAAGGGAGACAAAGAAAAGATTAAATCTGAGAAGAGAACACACACACACACACACACACTGAAATAAACATGTGGGCTGCATATTTTGTATGTTGAATCCAGTATGAACTAGATTAAAGAGAGATTATAAAACATGAATCGGTGACAGGCATACAGTCGATAGATGATTTAATATAGCAACGAGTAGATTGATGTACTCATTTAAAAGTGCTTTTGAAGTTTCACTGTCATGTTATCACTGTCAAAAATATATACAGTACTTCATTGATATTCATCCTGCAAACAGCTGTGTTTAAAAAAGACAGCTAATATTAAAAATGACTCGCGTGAATATCGTTGCTTCTTCAATAAATGCACAGTAGCCAGATCGATATATTTATCTCAGGAGGTGTTGGTGCTCATACCACTTTTGTCCACAGGGGACCATGTCTTGGTCTATAAAACATGATAACATAATACAAGTTTTCTGGGGAGGTTACTGGGATAACGACTACGGGTGATACTTTTCGAGCGAGCCATTTTACCAATTAAAATTAAGCGAAAGGAAAGGAAAACAATACATCCAATATGGTGGTTAGACCCACAAGGCCAGCAATCGCTTTAATAAAGTGGGATGGCGTCCTTTTACCATGGACTCCAGTTCCAGCTAAGTAACCATCATGATTCAGGTATCATGGGGGCTATGGGGACTTCCTGTATCCAGTTTACTACTAGAGACAAAAAATAAGCAGATCTTCAAAAGTGAGAAGCTCCATCCAGGAAAGGATGTTGTTGCCTTGGCATTATTCTTGTCTTACTCCTTGACCTGTCTGACCGCCAGTTACGGCTACCGTGGTCGAGACTGTCGCTCCAACCTTTACTTGCTGCCCACTGGAGAGACGGTGTACTTCATCGCCTCCGTGGTCGTCCTGTTCAATGTGGACGAGCAGCTGCAGAGACACTACACCGGACACACAGATGACATCAAATGGTGAGAGACGCACATGGCCCGAGGGACTGGTGCCTCCGCATGCAGTCGACTGCAACACATATCACATCTGTCATCTACTTTTCGTCACTTTTCCCTGTTGGACCTGATATTCCAACACTATTTCTTCAATCCTCTCAGGCTTTAGAGCTTATTCACGGCATGTCTTTCTTCTATTAAGGGCACAAACACAGAGACAAAGGTCTTTCAGTATATTTGTCTACTCCTGCGAGTAGGCATTTCTGCACAGGCATTTAAGTACATCTGTGGGAAAATGTGAAGTGCAGCTAAACCTTCAAAAGTCAGCCATGATTATGTTTCAACACTCTGGGGTTGACGAAAGTTCAAATAATTAATGAACACTTTGGATAACAGATCAGAAGGACAGATTGAAAACAGATTCTTACTCCTTTGAAGCCAAATGTTGGAGCTTTACACGTGCTACAAGTGTTGCTACACCATCATACCCAAAAGAGGATGACTTTATCATCAACTGTTTCATTTTCCCCCTCACATTAGAGCAGACGACCGTGTGTGGTAGTTACAGTGAATATCATATTCACAGCTTAAAAAACTCCCTCACCGAATGCTGCCTTTCATGTCCCGTGAGCACGTTGCTCATCTATATTCACGCGCTCCTTTTGATGTTGAAAGCCTTTTAACTGGTTTCATGTCTGTTTTTTTCTGTTTTTTTTACATCTTCTTCTTCACCAGCCTGGCCGTCCACCCCGATAAAATCACCATAGCAACTGGGCAGGTGGCGGGCACCTCTTCAGATGGGAAAGTAAGTGAGAGAGAGTGATATTTTATCACTTCAGCTCTCAGCGACTGATTTATTATTGGAGTGAGGATTTATGGTTTTGCTGTTTTCTTATTATGTTTTTACCCGTCTGAGGAGCTGAAGCACATTCAGTCTTTCTATTGAATTTAGCCGCACATCATTTCATACTGAAGATATGACTTTGTGACTTTGTGACCGTGTGTGTGTGTGTGCGTGTGTGTGGTTTTCCCTGGCAGCAGCTGGCTCCTCATGTCCGTGTGTGGGACTCCGTCAGCCTCAACACACTCCACGTTCTGGGCACAGGATTCTTTGACCGAGCCTTGGTCTGCCTGGCTTTCTCCAAGTCGGTGAGGAAACAGCACAGACACACCTAACAATTAGTTTTTATGGCAATGTCTGACATGCTTTGTCTGTTCTGACACTGCAAAACCATGGGTTTGTGTTTTTTTTTGTGATCGTTAGAATGGAGGAAACACTTTGTGTGTTGTAGACGACTCGAATGACCACGTCCTCTCTGTCTGGGACTGGCAGAGAGAGGACAGACTGGCTGAGGTCAAGGTATGTGTGTACATGTGTGTTAAATAGACCTTTAAAGGGTTACTCTGCCAATTCCACTCATTAAAGTGTGTTTACAGGTCTTGGTGAGTACAACTGCATTACACACAATGCAACTGAGTGACATCACTGGAAGCAATTTTTCAGATTACATGCAGCTTCCTCTGGAGCCACAAAAGGTTTCATAGTACTTTTTCACATATGCAGTAGTACTCCACCTGTGGACCTGTAAACACATTTCAATGTGTAAAAATGTTGGAGTTACCCTTTAAGACATAACATTCTGCCAGTGTCAACAACTCACCATTTCTTGTCTTACATGTCCCAATTCAGTGCTCCAATGAGTCGGTGTTCGCTGCAGACTTTCACCCAACAGACTGCAACGTCATAGTGACCTGCGGCAAGTCTCATCTCTATTTCTGGAGCTTGGAGAAAGGCATGCTGGTCAAGAAGCAAGGCCTGTTTGAGGTAGGACAAGACTGCTTCACACTTGTTTGATCAACACCATAAAGCAGGTCTATTGAACTGGCCTGTGGACTGAATGCAGCCCTCAAACAACCTCATTCCAGCCATTTGTTAGCTAAGTAGCCCATTCATTAGTTATGTATGTTGCAAAGCACAGAAATACTCTTATTATGTTAAAAAGTTTTCACTTAAGCCGTGTAAGTCAAATGGACAACTCCAAGAAATTATACAATACGATGCTATACGATACAGTACAATACGAAACGGTACGATATGATACGATATGAAATGATACAGGCACGCTATGATACATACAAAACAATAGTGTGATATTCAATGATACAGTACAGAAAATGTAAAAGTGCCCCCTAGCACATCACCTGTGGCCCTTCTGAAAGAGAAGTTAAAGAAATAAATTCTGTACATTCTGTTTTTTTGTTTCTTGCAGAAACAGGAGAAGCCCAAGTTTGTGTTGTGTGTGACCTTTGCAGAAAACGGTGATGCCATCACAGGAGACTCAAGTGGAAACATCCTGGTGTGGGGAAAAGGCATGTTCATTCATTCAATCCTTCAAGCTCTATCAATACAGAGTGGTCCAATCAGAGGAGTTCAATCCCTCTTGTATGGGTGTCAACATTTACACAAATATCAAAACTTCAAAACTGCACCATCTCCCTTTTTGTCTCTGATTGATCTGTTGGGCACCGCGCCCGTCTGTCTGTCTGTCTGTCTGTCTGTCTGTCTGTCCGTTAATCTGCCCTCTTCAAGCAGTCGACCTTTATGTCCGACCAACTGAACCTTCTCATCCATTTCATCCCATCTCTGTCACGCAGGCACTAATCGCATCAGCCACGTCATCCAAGGGGCTCATGAGGGCAGCATCTTTGCTCTGTCCACGCTGAGGAACGGCACGCTGGTGTCTGGAGGGAAAGACCGCAGGCTCGTCTGCTGGGACAGCAGCTACCAGCAGATACAAGCAGTGGAGGTGGGAAAAACTTCAACAGAAGTCAGGGTTTCCTTCTCTTGAAATTTCTTTGAATCGCACATCATCTCAGGGATAAAATGCATAAGCTATACTTAGGAAAATAATTTAGCTACAAGACTGCTTGGACTTTTAAAGTAGAGCTCTACAGCATCCTAATGATCCACGTTCTGCTAATATGCTTTAATAAAATGTTAAGCTGCAACTCCTTCTTTTTAAGTAGGTTGCTTATATGAGACAGAAATTGCACTCCTGCCCGAGGCGGCGGACTCTGCGTTCTGAATACTGCACGATATCATAAATATTACAGAGGATGAGATGGGTTTGTGCTCTCACTGAGATTCATGGATATTTATAGCAGTGGAAATTATGGATCGTTCACGTCTTATTTGCTCTAAAGAGACCTCATTATGCAGTAAAAAAAATAAAAAAAAAATGAGTTGATGTTTATCCTGGCAAGTGTTGGATTGCAGGTGAACAGATGGTTTACATGATTAATGTGTTTTTCTCTGCAGGTGCCTGAGCTGTTTGGTCCCATCCGGACTGTAGCGGAGGGCAGAGGGGAGACCGTGCTCCTCGGGACCACCAAGAACTTTGTTTTGCAAGGAAGTCTGGATGGAGAATTCATGCCCATCACACAGGTACGGTAAATGCATAAATACATTTTGGTTTTATTGTATTTATTTAATACAGGCATGAATACTAATAAGAGGCATGACAATATGATGAAAAAAGTAAATGAAAATAAGAAACGACAGAATAATTGTATTCAGTTCCTTTAGAAAAACTAAAATATGCAAATGACAGGTAGATTATATTTCTCCTCATTTTATTTTTACTTTTTAAAGGTTCAAAGGGATCATCATTTCCAAATTAAATTGGCTTGAGTGTATTTTTATTTTCTTGGTAATTCAATAAAATGGCTATAAAATGTCAGAAGATAGTGAAAAAGGTCCACCAGAGTCCAAGCTGATGGCTCGTTTAATCTGGCCAACAGTTCACAGCCCCAAAATCTTACTTTTACAAAGATAGAACACAGAGAAAAGAAGAAAATCCTCATATGGAGAAGCTACAACCAGAGTATATTTGCATATTCTCCGAACAGATCCAGATCAATTTGTCATCAGTTGTTGCAGCCCTTCTCAGGCTTACATTTGAAAAGCTGTGATGTTGTAGCAAAAGAAGAAAGCTCTCCTCTCCTCTGCAGGGTCACATAGATGAGCTGTGGGGTCTGGCGGTCCACCCCTGGAAGCCTCAGTTCCTCACATGTGGATACGACAGGCAGGTGTGTCTGTGGGACTCGAGTTCCCATCAGCTCATCTGGACCAAGAATATGGAGGTAAGTTTAGTCAACACTGCCCCCTGGGGTCAGCCAGGGGAAATCACACATCATACGACAGATAATGAGTCAGGGCATTGGTCCATAGTCATTGTATCAGTTGCAATGTCCTTTAGGAACATTAGGAATATTATATTTAGCAACCAAGATGTATTGTTTAATGTATGTATTATACGGGATAGGTGTTTGTTTTGAAATTAATGTGCAAACAACCTGAGTAATATGACTTGAAAATCTGTAATTATCATATAAACAATGTACCATGTGCGTTATTTTGGTTTTTCATTTTTACTTTTGACATCAACGATCCCATTTGGACGTTTCATGACATGAAAATGCTCTGATTTGAACAATGATTTGGGTCTGTAAAGATCTTTTCCCACAAAAAGTTAAATTACTTTTATAAAATCTATTTCTCCACCCTCATTGAAAAATCCACAATCATTGGATACACAGATATTTTTTGTCATCCTTCAAAATGTTATGCTTGGCACAAGATGCGTCCTACTTTACTAAACTGAAGGTTTAAAGTTTCTACATTAAACTTGTGTAAGTTGCATTTTGGAAAAATGGAAAAGTACAGTACACTAGATAATACTAACAGTAGATAATGTGAATTTTCGGTACGAGAGTTTCCTTTTTTAAGGACGTGAACAATTTTGTAAATTAAGTGATATATTGGATCATGATTGGCTGCCTAACTAGTGGTGATGTCAGAAGATCCTGCTTGTATCCACACGTGTTCAACTCAGATTTAAGGCGGGAACAGAGAAACTTTTACTCCTTCAGCAGATGATTGTAGTAAACAGTCTTTTAGCATCCTACCATCTACACATTGAAGCTTCAAATATCCTTTTCTTCCTGTTTCTGGCAGGATTCTGCCCAATCAGCAGGCTTCCACCCTTCTGGAGCTGTGGTCGCCATTGGAACTCAGACTGGCAGGTAGGGGTTTCCATCACTAAAATACACTTCTCTCTTTTCAATTTCTAAATAAATATAGTTGTGTATCTGACTGTTTCAGTGAAACAAGTTTTCTGAGCAGTCTGTCACTGTCCCTGCAGGTGGCTGGTGCTGGACACTGACTCTAAGGATCTCGTCACCATGCACACAGATGGGAATGAACAGCTGTCTGTTATGAGCTACGGGCCAGGTGTGCTGAAAACTGCTGAGTGTTGTTTCCACTGTCTGTTTACACATTTGGACATTTACAGAATTAACTCCAAGGAAAAAACAACAAAAAAAGTTATATATTGTGATTTTACAGTTTTATAAAATAATATTTCTAAAAACATTTTACAAAATTACTATTATAATGTTAATTATTGACCTTAGCTTATCTGCATCTACATTTTATTTTATTTTACCACCGATAATCTTCCTGTCTTCTTCCATTTTACTTAGATGGTAACTTCCTGGCCATCGGCTCCCACGACAACTACATCTATATCTACGCTGTGGCAGAAAATGGGAGGAAGTACAGCCGAGTGGGGAAATGCTCGGTGAGCACCTGTATTTATAATCCTCCCTCATCCGTGGCTCCTGTATTTTTAGTTCCTCCCGGCATCGGCTTTATATTTAGTTCCCTCCTCAGGCACTATATTTGGGCCTGTACGCTCTGTCCTCACCGTGTGTTGATAAAGAACCTGTAAAAATGACAAATGACAACGAGCTGAGTCATGCAGTGGCGGGTCTATGTAAACATGGTGACGAGGGCTGCTGTATCAAATCCAACCCACATTGTTGGGATTATATCTGCGGCTTGAAGAACCACACTGCCTCTAGTCCAGGAACAGGAAGTGTCTTTAAAGATAAATAATCTAACCTGCTACTTTTGTGTCAAATCTCAGGGCCACTCTAGTTTCATCACCCACCTGGACTGGTCAGTGGACTCCCAGTACCTGGTATCAAATTCAGGGGACTATGAGATTCTGTATTGTGAGTATGATCCCTCTCATCCTTTCACAGCCTTTCTAGTTGTGGTGATTTAGTTGCTGTGTTACAGTACAAACAAAATAATTTTTAAGACTTCAGATCAGTGGATTAGTTTATCATTCTTATGTGTTTAACATATCACAAGTCATATATTAATCAGATAAGAGTGTGTTTTCCACCCTTGCTACCAAATTGCCAGTGTTTAGCAGGTCATTCAACACACTCTGGTAGTTAACACACTTTCCAATCAAAACTTGATGTGACAAGAGCTAATTTTTTTCTGTAGACTAGGTGCTGAAACGTATTAAAACAGCACCCGTGATACTTCATGTATGTTTATTTGCTTTGTGTGGTTTCCTCAGGGATCCCGTCAGTGTGTAAGCAGGTGGTCAGTGTGGAGACCACCAGAGATATCGAGTGGGCCACCTACACCTGCACGCTGGGCTTCCAGGTGTTCGGTAAGTGAAGGGCTCGAAACCCTCTCGCTCTTTATGTGTGTGTTTTAGTTTAATGTCTATTCAAATAAACGTTCTCGCTGCTCTCTGCTCCTCAGGCATGTGGCCCGACGGCTCGGACGGCACCGACATCAATGCCGTCTGCAGGACCAACGATAAGAGCCTCCTGGTCACTGGAGACGACTTTGGGAAGGTCCATCTATTCTCATACCCCTGCTCACAGTTCAGGGTAAGATACTAAATATACATCTCAGTCATGTTAAAGGATAAGTTCACCCAAAAATGAATGTTCAGTCATTATCTACTCAGCCTCATGCCAGTGGAAAGTCTGGTTTTCATTTGTGACGGCTAATGAATGAATGAATGTTCCTTTAAGCTCTTGACAAAGGGATTTTAAAGTAGTTATTTTGCATTGTCTCTCCAGGCTCCCAGCCATGCTTACGGCGGCCACAGCAGCCACGTGACCAACGTCACCTTCCTGCACGACGACAGCTACCTGGTGTCGACCGGAGGGAAGGACATGAGCGTGATGCAGTGGAGGATAGTCTGAGTCAGAAACAGATACTGTCGGTTTTGACTGTTGTCGGGGGACCTGAAACCCAGCTGAACTGAACTGAACTGAACTGCACTAAACTGAACCGAACCAAACTTAAATTAACTCAGATGCTAAATACAAAAAAGTGGATCTGCCTGAACTGAAGTGAATTGACAGAAGAGGAACCCGAGGTTTCTATTCCTGATCTGCTGTCAGATCCCGAATGAGGTGAACTGTGGGAGGTGTAACGTGTTGTTGCTTGAAATACAAAAAATCTTGAATATTTCTTTTTCTTTGATCACACTACATGTAAAAACAAAAAAAATGAACATTTTTCTCTTACGTACTGTAGCCTACTCACCAATGAGACGAAACGAATCAAACGGATCAAATCCAACTAAACAGAACCAAAGGCTCGGACTTTCTGACTGCATTTGTACAGTTTGGCTTTCGCTGTTCTTGTGTTGTGTGAACTCCAGCCGCTGGACCGAGGAGGGTTCTCGACTGAATATCATCGTGCCGGAGGATCCAAGAGCATCGGAACAAAAACTGTGTACGGAAAGAAAGAACATAGTGATTTTCTAATTGTTAAGCTTTCTTTAATTTTGTATTTAACAACTCAGGAAAGCACTAGTGAAGCAGGACTCCTCCCTGTTATTATTAACATTGACATATCAGAAAGAGCCCGAAACACATCCAAACATGCAGCGAACCACAGTTAATATCAGTGACCTACCATTATTGATTCATTTGCATTGGCTAATTGTGTATGCAAACTACCTAAAGAGTCGAGGCAAATGCTGAATTTGGTGGACATGATATTAAAATAGAGCCAGGGCAAACGAAAAATGACATTATCTGGATTCAGAGTTAGGATTTTAACCATTTTCCACAAGATTATCTAAACATGTTCTACGTTTTTTTTGTGCTTCCAGGTCTTTTTTTTAAAAAAAAAAGGCACCTTTTCTATTATTTATTGAGTCGAATCCTTCACTGCCAATTTCCTTTTCCTTTTGAGTTTTTTCCCAGATGTGTAAATATACAGAGAGGCTTGAATGAGTGGAAAATGTGGGTGAATATACAGCGTTTGAAACCGTTTCAGAGTTTTGGGATGAGTTGTTGCATCTTTCCTTCACTTTAACGTGCGGGGAAAATGAAATTCAAGCATGAAGTGGCGTTTTTCAATGAATTAAAGCCTTTTCAGATCTGTGTCTAGGAGGGAAAAGGTGAGACCATTACACTGTAACTGTTTACGTCTGATGTGCAAATCAGTCACTGGCGAGATATTTAACTGACCTGAACCTTCTTGAGGTGTTTTGTTTTTTGTTTTTTTTTAACTATAATTCAGCCTGATAAACACACAGCAGGTGTCTTTACCTGCACAGTAGAAGAAGGAAATCACCATTTAGCACTTACTGTAGCTTTTCATGAACCAATGATGTCTGCGTTCAACCTTCCAAGCTGCATACGGTCCTTAAACGCACCGTATGCAGCATGTCACTCTCTCATCTCATGGTTAACAGCAAACAAATATTACACAAATCATGCATGAATAAACAAGATGTATTTGATTGGGGTTCAGCAGATATGAGGCATATTGTTTGGATTGTTGGAGTTGTCATATCAGGAAAAAAAACAGCAGTGATATGAAGTCACCACTCTTCAGGGTGAATGTAACATGATTTGTCTTACCACTAAACACTCGGGGCTGCAGAATACCATTGAACATTTAACATTTGTCTGAAAGTAAACGCAACATGAAATTACCTGAGTTGTGTCTCATAATTTCCACTTTATGACATGTTTTTGTATGTTTCTGTTCAGTTTTACATCTTTATTTCAGGGGTAAGTATCAAAATCCCTAAGAAGTCACTGCTGTGTTGACTGAAAATAAATTACTTGCGACTCGACTTGGACTTGGAAGTTAAGGACTCGTGACTGGACTTGAGACATGATAACTCGAAGGACTTGTCTTCATTAAAAGTTTTTAGTTTAGGTTGTTTTTTTCAATATCTAGCCACCTGTCAGAAAAAGGTTTCTGTAGAAAAATGTGTTTATTTCTCAAAGGAAGGTTTTTAACAATAAGGTTTTATTATCTGTACAGGACACCAGGTGTCATATTGGCACAAATATGACATATTTTGGTTCAGTCAAACCTACCACTATCGTCCAGCACTACTTCTTAAATACAGCACCTTTAATTCACTTTAATTAATGTCATACCTTTTCAACAGGTTAGACAAATTGGCCAATAATATCATTTTTAGAAGTAGTCTTTTGTCTTCACTCTTTATAAAGACTGGATACTGCAGGTAAGACTGACTTGCCCTAGAAAAAAATGGGACTTGGGATTTCCTTGAGAATTGGACTCAGTAAATTGTGAAAAAAACTTAAAAAATCATACAAAGCCCTTCGTGGCTCCAGAGAAAGCTGAATGTGATCTGATATTCAGGGATGTCACCCTGTAGTTAAGTTGCATTGTGGGTAATGAAGGAGACAGATTATGAAAAGCAGTCCACTGGTCTAGAATTGCACTCATAAACTGTTGGACTCAATACAGCAGAACCAGACATATCACCTCTTTCATGCCACACAGTCTTCTTCATTTTCAACACCTACATTACCCACAATGCAACTTAGCCACTGAGTGACATCAGTGGAGGCAATTTAACAGGCGACATGCAGCGTCCTCTTGAGCCACAAAAGGCTTTGTAAGACTTTTTCACGTGTAGTAGAACTCCACGAGACCTGTAAACACACTTTAATGTGTTAAATTGGTGGAGTTATCCTTTAAATATAATGCACTTTTACAATAACCTGACCAGCTTTATATGTCTTTATAATGAAAATATTGTCATACAAAATAAACTTTAGTAGGATGTTGAAGATAAAGCAGCTGAACACCAGACTTTAAGCTTCTATAGATGACCTTATCACCATACAGGGGGGGCGTCAGTGGACTGCATTTGTGCGTCTTGGCCGCAGATAGGCAGCATCGAGCAGGTCTGTCTCCCCCCCCTCTCTCTCTCCCTCCCCTCCTCCTTCGCACGCAGCAGGCTATTAGCATTTTCCCCCAAACCCGCTCCACCTCACCAAAACACTCCGAATGGGAAGAAAATATGGCTTGAAGGAGGCGGCGGCTGACGACCAGCGTTCACCGTCTTGCACCGAGCGCGATACCCGGCTGAACATGGACTTAAGGACGGGCGGCAGCGCGTGTGGAGAGCAGAGACAACGGAGCACAAAGCGGATGGGAGACAACGCTCGTGTTCTCGCCTAACACGACTCACCATCACCATCAGCAGCCTGTGATATCGCCACAAAGGACAGCTGATTCGAGCCGCCCAGACTGTAAATACAGACTAATAAATACGCGGGACCGGTGGTCCTATTCATCAGCCTCATCAGTGCCATCATCTCCGGCTGGATAAAGACGAGAAAATGAGGTAAGCGGCGGCCAGCACCATGCGCTCCGTTTGACGCGTCATGACAGATGCGCACTCAGCCCTCTGCCTCCAGCATCTGCATTTATACATTTATCTTATGAGAACACACACAGCTCGTAATGTGGGGAGGATGTGCAGCATCCTCAGCCATCTTAAGGCTCATTTTTTTTCTGCATTAGGAGCACCCAGGGGCCCACCCACCGGGCCTCGGCTCGTCCTTTACCGCTCGCTTTATCCTCCTGATATCCCAGACCATTCATTTTTTTAACGGTTCTGTCCTCTATTAGCCCTCTATTGTCGCCGCCGGACCCGCCCAGTGGGTTCAATGCAGGACTTAAAGCCAGGATAATGTTGTCATGGAAACGACAGCATCATTTTTTATTTTTTTTATTTCTCCACCTGGTTGCGTTGATGCACCGGCCAGTGTGCTGAGTGGCTGC
>OMLP01016301.1:0-13836 GCA_900302685.1 Spondyliosoma cantharus
TAAATTCTGCACTCCTTCCCTGCTCCCTGGTTCTCCTCCTCTCTTAATTTCACTAACTATATTGCTGCTTCTCCGCCTCCATCGGGGGCTCACTGATGGCTTCAAAACACGATCGATATCAAAATCCGACAGTGCACTCCATCTCAGTCAAGTTGCATTATGAGACTCTAATTATGCTGCATTTGCTTGCATTCATTGCAAGCAAAGACAGAGAGAGAAACATGCAAATCGTTTCTCCAATTACAGTCGTCGAGAATTATCGGTGGAGATTTTTTTTGAACACAGCTACACTTCAGATGCTCCCAACTTTTAAGGGAAAGAAAAAAAAAAAACTCACAGCAAATCTCATCTCAATCAATCTCAAGCTTAAACAATCATTTAACCATCAATTTTTTTTTGAGCGTTACGACCTCAAGGACTGAGATCACTGGACTTGAAGTACTTAGGATCAGCAAAACATAACGGGTGCACATCATCTAGGATTATTTTAAGTCTGACACATTTTAAAGGTGGCGTAGGCGATTCTAGAGAAATGCAAACCCAAAGCAGTGGCATTTGACCACCCGGGAAAGTGTCTCAGCAACAAATCCTTTCCCAGAATCGCCTACTCAACCGTTACATTTTAACATTCAAGAGGGTGGTGTGTTGTTTGAGCCGTTTCAAAGCAAATCCCCGGAGAAAAAGTGCAAATGATGGATTAGACAGTGCCGTTTATCTGTTCTAATGCAAGATGCAATTGTTAGCCTATCGTGCTAACTCGCTTACCAGCTACAACTACTGGCCTTCATATCAGTAGGCGGAGGGAATGGTGGGGGACAAGCCAGTGACTACAGTTCAACGTTTGTAAGTGTGAAACTACCGAATATTTTTGACGAGGGACTTACAGTGTTTCAAGACTTGTTAGCGTGACGCCACTGGATATTTTTAAAGGAGACCTTAGGAGAATTCAGTTCCAGCCATGTTAGGGGGTACAATAACCAGATATCTTTGACAGGAAGTCTGGACATAACCAACAGAGTTTGTAGCAACAAGGCAGGTGTTTTTAAAGAGACCTCATGACATCTCCAGCCATGATTGTGGCAACAAGAACAGGAATTTTAAGACAATACGATGAGATTAGATTATCCTTTATTAGTCCCACAATGGGACAATTTACATTAGTAGAGCAAAGACGATAGCAGAAATAAAGAGCATCAATTAAGAACAGTAATAACAAATAAGTAGAAAATATGAAAAATATAAGTAGAAAAGCAGTAAGAACAATATAAACAGTGTAAATAGGGAAGAAAAACTCCAAAGAGTTGTCACAACATAAAATTCAAAATCAAACCTAAAGAAATGTGAAATTGCAATCTGTGGAGGTGCAAAAGTGTTCTCTGCCAGCATCTATTCTGGTAATTGGGTTGAACGGTGTCGCCCATGTTTCAAATAATGAGCAGAAACTTGGTAATGGTGGACTGTACTGCACCAAACAAACTGATCTCTGCTGAATTACTGACCACCTCAAGTGAAATCTCACTTCGGACCTCAGATTTCAAAACTTTAACAACCGCATCCAATTATATAATTGGATTGCATCCCACCAGGAGGAATTTCACAGATAATCTGCTCTGAAATCCAAACTCACCCTGCCAGATTTGAAAATAAGTCCATCACACACTACACAATATTAAGTCGATCTATTCCTGACAGAGCTCTTTCACACCCCGTCCACCCACACACACACACACACACACACACACACACTCCTGTTCTGATACAGGTTTACCTCAACTCGCCTCTTTGTCTGCACAGTTACGATTTGTCTTGTAAGGCCCGTCAGCTCCTGGACACATTTCTAATAACCTTTCCTCCATTTCAACAGTCCATCAAACTCACAGGGTGCACCAGTTAGCAGTCAGCAATTTAAAAATCCACTCGCCTCCTCCACTCAGCTCATGTCTAATATTGGATATAGTAGGTCTACCTTCAAAGAACTGATCTAACTGTCCAGATCTTTGCATATTAAACAGAGTTTTGTCTCGCCTGGGGAACAGTCTTTGCATCTTTACCGACACGTTGAACGCGTTCTGTCATAGAGTGAAACTCCATAATCTTTTTGATTTTAAGTGTTAAAGTCTTAGTCTTACAGACTATATATAGAGGCACTTTAGCAAAGGAAAATGGATTTACAGTTTTAGTCTTCAAGATGTTTTTCCAGTCATCAAAGATGCATCATCAGTTCCCAGGGGCATATGTAATCTGATTATTGTCTTAACATCAAGTCAGTGACGTCACATGCTCTATACAATCTCGCCATCTCTGATCTAACTAACATATTTGATGTTAAATATAGATTAATATATCTAATCCTTTGGTTATTTGACATCTTTTTTTAAGCTTTGGCATTTAATGCTCTAAAAATACAGTATCAACTACAGCTTTAGTACCTTCCACTCACATTTACACAAACTGTCAACTCACACACCACACAGAGGGATTTACATCCATGTGCACACACACAAAAGCTCCACACACTCTGACTTCACAAAGGGCTATCTGCAGGTTTCTGAGAGCTAACTGTAATGCTATTTAAGACCTTTAATGCTAGCTGGAACTGGATTTAAGACCAATGTAAAACCAATTACAGGCGCTCAAACCATGTCAAAAACGGTGATGAATGAAAGCGCTGGAGGTATAAATGGGGATTACATGAAAAAAGATCCCAAGATGTTGAACCAGGTTTATAAACGCGCATGCGATAAACACTACTGTGCTCGGCAGACGGCAGTTGTTCACCTAGCATGGCGGCTCGATTCGCTGGATCGCATGCTCAAGTTCATCTTGCCAAGCTTCATACTATGCGTTTGTGGCCAAAAACACATCGGTTCAAATTGTTGTTCGAAAACAACAATGGTTGATCCTCAAGAGGTTAGTGTAGATGCTTCTATAGCATAATCTATATCAGAGCTGGAGGATATATTTTATGGGTAGAAAAGCAAAAAACAGCTCTGAAGTCTTTTCTGTATGGGAATGATTTTTTCGCTCTTCTCGACTGGACTAGTTTGCTTTACCAACAGACTTGACAGGTTGTAGTGCTGTCCTACATTTGATCCCATTGGTTCAAGTTAGCCTGTGATAGACGGTGATGGACACATGTTTTGGACACATGCCAAGTAGTTTTTTGCCTACCCTTTTCCAAACTGACGGTGCCTTTCCAAATGGTTCTGGGTAACATCTGGTAAGTCAGGTCATCCAAAGGTAACGGACTAATCCGCCGTCATTCATTCAGTTTTTCACTGTGTTCATATTTTGTTAGGGGGGCTTATTTTCTATTGCCCCAACAATTAGCGAATTAGTGAAGTATCCAACTCTCTCATGTTGCTTTCATTTGAACCCTAACATAAAAGCTGTGGTTTCGAATGCAAAGTAGTTTTATGTTTTTCAAACTAATACAAAAAAAGTTGTAAATTTAAGGGCTTTTATCGTCTCCAATATCCATGAATGTCACTTGGTAGCTACCTAGTATGACGTCCCAATAGTCGACTTCTTCACTTTCTAGCAGAAACAGCTGTACAAGGGCACAGCCCCAAACATATCTCAATCACTGAAATTTGACCGAAGGAGTAGAAAACAACACTAAATCTAGTGCCATTAACTTGAAGAAAGCAATTCAAGAGAAATATTTTACTTTGATTATTCAGAGGCCTGTTCCTTGCCTTAAAGGACAGGATCACTGACGTTTGAAGCCCCCAAAACTTTTTCTTAATTTTAGTCCTTGTCAGAGTTTTCGACAACTTGCCAGACATGTACTCTGGCTGTCAGTGGCCTTTTACTGGGCATGTATAGAAATATCCTCGATGAATGGAAAAGTTCAAAGCGAGTGACCGACCCCGGCTGATTTGATTCTCCCTCAGACCTCACCACCTCCCGGCAAAAGACAAAGCAGAGCCTCAGAAAGAGCGGGCCAGCTGCTGTCGGCTCCACAGTACCTCAGGACAGAGCAGGCACAAAAGCGAAGAAGCACTCAGTCGGGTTTGGTTTGTGAGGGTTGGCCCACGGGCTGGATGGGACCCCTTTGTTCTGACCTCCATTCCTGGAGTACCTGGAG
Source organism: Spondyliosoma cantharus (assembly GCA_900302685.1). Taxonomy (NCBI): domain Eukaryota; kingdom Metazoa; phylum Chordata; class Actinopteri; order Spariformes; family Sparidae; genus Spondyliosoma; species Spondyliosoma cantharus. Next base: position 4,091 of record OMLP01016301.1, read on the forward strand.
ATGCCTGAGTTCAAATCTGACTATACTCCTCACTCTGTCTGGCTGTGTTTTGCCTCCTTGAGTTCTGGTGAGCGTGCTCGCATCAAAGAAAACTTTTGGGTGTTTGATAAAAAGGGGTATGTGTGAGAGGGAGAGACAGACAGAGCATCATGAGTCCCTTGGGATGGTGGGAGTGTTTTCTGCCTGCAGAAAGATGGTGATCTATTTTTTCCCCCCCATTTTTTTGTTTTTTAGAGCTTGTCAACTGGTTTTGGCAGGAGTAAGAGGTGACATAAAGAGAAAGACTGAGCGAAATAATCAAGGGTTTTCTGGCATCAGAAGCAATATAGATCATATTCTCACAGCTGCATGCTGGCACCTCTCTCACTCTTTCCATTATTTATCTGTTTGTTTTTATCCCTTATTTATTTATTCATCTCTAGCCCTTCCGGCGATGCTGATGTCGCAGCGCAGCCCTCGGCCGCCGTGTGCAATATTGTGTTAGTATCGAACCCTTCTTGATGAATCTTCTCAGAAAATTGAAATATTGCAGAATGGGGAGATGGGGGAGTTTGAGTTTGATGCATGGAGATAGATGAAGCATCGGAAGGAATAATTTATAAGGGTCTCGGCTCGCACCCCGCACGCAGCTCATCCCAAGAAGCGATGGCGCTGACAACGCTGAGGTTAGCGGTTCAAATCCCGGAGGAGTATCTGGCAAATCGGATGTATAGCCTCCTCGAGCAGGACTAATTGAAGAGAACTAGCAGCTTAAAAGGCATTTTGTACAAGCTTATCAGGGTTAAACCTCAGCCTACCACCAAGTTCTTCAACATGAGGTAGAATGTTTGTTTGTCTAATTCAATCCCTTACTAAGGAATTATTGATCTTAAAATGGTGTCGTAAACCAATCACAAGCACGGTGTTCACACCGGCTGAATTTTATTCACACATCCAGATGCCCTATTCTTTGTGATTTTTTGTGAAGTTGACCTATGGAAAAATGTCATCTGAAAGCTTGTCTTGGGTTGTGGTACATGCATATTGATGCTTTAAAGTGGTTTGTTAAAGGGTAACTGAAGGGCAACAGCCCTAAGCCAACCAGAAAGTGCCACATGGATGAGTGTGAAGTGGTTTGGAGGAAGAAAGAAAAAGAACTTAGAGCCGCAGACAAAAACAGCAATTCTTTTCAGGAAATGGTGCATCTCAAGTTTGGCTTCCTAGAAAATAACTACAGGATATATGGAATAGATTATGCTCTCAAGGATAGTCAAAAGAAGACTGCGATGAACCCTTTAACTGGCTGAAATAGTTGTGATACAGTGGTAAAATGCCTGTGGCAATGACAGGCTGTGGAGGGCTGAAACTGCACTGCTGGAGTGGAGAGTTAGAAGGAAGGGTGTTGAGCTGTAAGGGGGTAAAAAGAAAAAAAAAGGCCAGTCAAGTGATGGAAGTGCTGAAAGTGAGACCTGAATGTGTTAAGAGTAAAGAAAAAGTTCAAGTTGGGAAGAAGTGCCTTATCGTTATACTAGTACACATACTGTACCAATAATAGGTTTCAAAGAAGAGCCAACTACTCAACACGGCGCTGTTGTAGACTTATTGTTCACCTGAGACTTCGGCACGTGTGTGTGGATTTACTGACATCACTGTCCATCAGGCTTGAGATAGCCTTCTAACAACAGAAGGTGGACATAACTTTCGTTGTTGTTGAATACATCTATCATTACTTTCTATGTCATGCCACGCTAGATAAACACAATTTCCAGCTATCCCTATATTAATGTGGGGAGGTCGAGGGAGGCACAAGTGGATTCGTGAGACACCACGCAGCCAGTGAAGATGGTCCGTGGAGTTCAGCAGGTGTGCTGCTCTCCTCTCCGCCTAGCTTCACAAAGCGCAGCTATATGACACCCCGCGCGCTGGTAAACACTTCGAGCGAGTTCCCCCGTTCTCTGGCTCACCACGACTTATCTGCCATGACGTCTTGTTCTGTGTTAGAGGCTGCTGACCGCTAAGAGAAGCATGCGGTTTTGTCTGTGGGCCTGAGGCAGCAGCAGCAGCAGCAGCAGCAGCCGGTCCTTCCCTCCCTTCCCCTCGTCCATCGATCCACCGTGACTCTGCAGGAGCCAGATGAAAACCTCTTGCTATGATTTATGGGATGTCATCTCCAGGGGAACCGGCGGCGCCCCTCCCTCCTTGCTTTTGGTGAGGGAGCAACCTGCCGGAGGGCAAAATCAATTCCCCTGGGTCCTAAGGCTGGACATTTGATACGACCGCGGGGGACAAGGAAACAAGCTGAGTTTAATGTAAACACTTTACAGTGGTATTCCAATGAGCGTCGGTTTTTCTTATGGAGTTACTAAGAAAGGAAAGCCAGGCCCATCCCACATTTAAGTCAAACAGTAACACACATAACCACTTCAAATGTTCATTACTTCTGTGTTATGTACTTGCATGTATAAGGTGCTACAATTTGTCTTTTTTAAAACTACATAAATAATGATTCATTAAGTCTGATGAGAACGGTGTTAAAACTTAAGACTGATGATCAAAGACCCATGAAATATCATTATAGCCTCTAAAATATTCATGCGCTGAAAGTAATAAAATCTAAAAAGCACTAAAATCCTCATTTGCATTTTAGATTGAGCTTCTGCTAATCACGAAGTAACAAGTGCAATTTTTTTTATTACTGTAAGGTGATTAGTTTTCTTTCTCGGTTTGTTCCCAAAGTACTGCAAATTCAGAAACATTTATTCTCGAGTGCCACGGAACTAATGAAAAAAAGACAACACATGGCTAGCTTAGCAATCTACTAAGTCCTTAAGTATTAATTAAGGAGCCATGGGTTAGCACCAAATGTTAGCGTATTTGTTTATCTATGAACAAACACACACATCCATGTAAGAGTGTCCCACTTTCCATCCATTTGCAGCGATGGCAGCATTAAGAAGTCATTCTGGAGGCTTAATCCACTTAAAATTAGAGGAGGTTTTTAAGGATTCTGTCTTAAGGGTGCCCTAAAAAAAGGATACAAGTAAGAGGCCTCAGGAGACTCTGAGAGCAGCAGCATGCTTGCTTTTTTTAAAAGTAAGACGAAAAAGAAGTGGAATTAACGACAAAGGCCAGACAAGATGGCAGAGGAGGAATGTGTATGCGTGTTACTACGTGTGCACGTTCAGCTGTGTGTTGTGTGACATGACATAAGTTGACAGTCTCCGTGGACAGCGAGCGGTGGCAGATTTTTGATCCGCTGCCCAAAAGCTTCATCGCCTTCTTATCCTTTTCCCCTCCTCCCCAACCCTCTCTCTCCCTTTCCCCGTGTCCTCTTTCTTTTTCTTGATTCCACTCCTCTCCATTCCTCATTTCCTTGCTACCTCACCTATTCTCCCCTCTCCTTGTTTTCTTCCCACCTCCTTCTCCCCTCTTGTCCTTTTACTGTTTCCTCTCCTCCCTTTGCCTCATCTCCTTGTGTCCTCTCCTTCTCTCATCGCTTCATCTCCTCTCCTCTCATTGTTTCCTCTCCCCTCTTCTGCTTTAACCGTTTCCTCTCCTCTCCTCTCTATGGTTTCACCCTTGTTTCCTCAAGTTCTCTCCTCTCCTTGTTTCCTCTCCTCTCTTTCCCTCCTCGCCGTGTTTCCTCTCCTCTCTTTTTCTCCTCTCTCAACCCCCCTTTCTCTTCTTCTTTCCCTAGATTCTGTCCTCTCTTCTTCTTTTCTTGTTCCCTTGCCTCTCTTCTCTTCGCCTCCCCTCCTTGTTTCCTTTCCACTCCTTCTCTCCTCTTTTTACCTTGTCTCCTTTTTCTATTCCTCTCTTCTGCCTTTCTTGTTTTCTCTCCTCTCTTTTCACCTTCCTTCCTTGCCTCGTTTCCCCTCTTCCCCTGGCTCCTCTCCACGTTTCCAATCGTTTCCCCCTCTTTTCCGCTTTTTCTTGTTTCCTTGCCTCTCCTCAACTCATCGCCTTTTTCCCTCCCCTCTCAACCTCCCCTTCTCTCCTCGTCTCCTCTCGCTCTCTCCTCTCTTCTGCCTTTCTCATTTCCTTTCCTCCCTTCACCTCTCCTCCCTCCCCTGCAGCACATGTAAAAAAAAAAGAAAGAAAAAAAAAGACTTAAAATCAATTTGCTGAGGAGAGGCAGGAGGAACGGAGGAGCAGAGAGGAAGACAACCCTGTGGCTGTTGGAAAAGTGCTGAGGTTAGCAATGTCATGCCTGACTTGACCATAAATATACCAGCAATGATGATGAGCGATGAAACAAGTTCATGTGCTGCCACATGTACTTAACAATAAATGAAGACATATTTATCCAGACTGTACATGTGCTATGATATTTTTAAATCATTAAACATCTGCCCACAGCCTCAATGACACAGCGGAGTATTATGCTGACGAAGTCGGCTGAATGATGGGTGATTGTTCACGTTGATGAATGAAGGTCATTATAGGAAGTGTTTTTTTTTAACACCTGTGTGACATTTCCACACACTGCACTGTACACCAGTGGGTCAGCGTGTGCTCCGTGCTGTGGCACTAGCATATCCAACCAAGTCGTACATCTCGGAAAAAAACAGGGGAAAAAAAACAAGCACAGTGTGACAGTGTGAAATGACTCAAGACCTGATGTATAGCGTTCTATATGTGCCCGAGGAGCTATAAGCGGCAATGACGGGGCTGTCGAGGGCTGAGGCTGCAGTGTTGGAGTGGAGAGGGCGGAAGGAAGGGTGTCGAGCTGTGAAGGGCTAAAAAAGTCCAGTCAAGTGATGGAAGTGCTGAAAGGGAGACTGAGATGTGTTAGGGTGAAGAAAAAGTTCAGAGTGGAAATCAATGCCTCTTCACTTTGCTGACATATACACCAACGTGCACATATAGACAGTAAGGGAGACATTCTGTAGATGAATATGGACAAAAAGGCACACGCGCGCTGATTTATATGATCAACGCACATGATGAGGTACTCTTGTTCAAATTTTTTTTGTTTAAACTCCCATTAATGTGTGTGTGCTCATAAAAATACCTTTTTTTTCTGCCATACACAGAATGTTTTAGTTCGATTCCACGTAAAAAAAGTTCCAAGTGCTAAGCGCTTAGAATTCCCATGACCTGGATGACTGAGGACCTTCATCCACACTTAAAAGTCGCTTTCTCAAGACATGCACTTGAGATCGAACCGAGTTCATGTTAAAAACACTTACTGCCACATGACTCTTACAGCCTTTTCTCCGTGAAAGGTGCTGTCTTGGCGCAGCTTTTATTGAAGGTATAAAAAATGAAAAGACAAAGGTAAAACATGTCGTACACCCTAGGCGAGGAGAGAGAGAGAGGGGGCTGATGGAAGCCTCTACTCTTCAGATCACACCTGCCGACCGAATGGAAATATTTCTCTTTTATTACTCGCACACCTAATAGTGCCCGCGCAGACAAAAACGTCTGCGGTAAGATCTAAGTTGAGAGAAGAGGGTTCTTGACGGTATAAAAAAAAAAAAAAAAGTAAGAAAAGTCAAATGTCACCTAATCGTTTTTCTCATAAAGCACCTGGAAGCTGCTTCAGTCCTGCCCTTTGTTCTCCTACTTTATAACACCTTGAATGGGATGTACAGTAAAACCAGGGAAGGGTAATTGAAAAATGATTTGACCCTCCACGGAATATTTTGCATATTGTTTCGTTCTTATAAAAGTCCCCTCACACACATACCCCGACATTCACTGTCTACAAGAAGCAAATGTATTATTTATGTTTTTTTTTAAAGTCGTCCATGAACCTTGAAAAGAATAAAAAATGGTTTGAAAAGTGGTTCTCATTGACCATTCGCTAAAACCCTTCCCCTGAGCAGTTATTGTCCAGTCATAGCTTATGAACCAGAACAAGGACTGTCAAGCTTTGGGTTTTCTCCACATATTGAAGTGGGGTACGTGGGATTGTAGAGAGAACAATACTCTGTATAAAAGGAGTGTGGATGGTGGTCTCCTTCTTTTGTCGCCTTCTCCAACACCAACATTCGAAGAGCAAAAGAATAAAGAATGGAATCAACGGTGTGTTTGCTCATTCTAACATAAGCTGCAATCGTTTGCAAAGTCTGGCTAACTAGCATAATAGCATGTGTGCAGAAGTAACCTGTGTTACTTCCAGAGACCCAACCATGAATATAGAACTCAGAACTAACAATCAAGAAAATTAGAAATAGTGTTGTGTTCATTGGGCCCATTATAAAAGCCTTTAGTTTTTTAATAGAAAAAGGAAAACATACCATTTAAAAAGAAATGGGAAAAATAAAGAATACATTTGACCTCTTTCTTGCTCGTTCAAGTATGTAAGCTAGGCTGCTAAGCAAGGTCTTAAATTACAATCCAAAGTTAAAACATATGTCGCTTTTGCGTATGGATCCCAATACTAACAATCTACTGCAAGGACCCTCCCTGCACTGCCTCTGATTAGTCGGTTAGGGTTAGGATAAGAAAATCAGGGTAAGCTAATCAGGGGAGGAGTAGAAAGCACTAGCGAATGAGAGGCAGATTAGGAAGGGCAATGGCAAGAAAAGCAGTGGGATCCATAATCATGCAACAGCTTTATGTATCTAGCCATCAGGTGAATATTTCAGACCCCTTTACAGGATTCTCATTTTAGGACAAGTCAGTTGGAAACATTAAAAAGTCGTTTCCAATCAACTCAAGGTGGGAACAGAAAATCTGATAGCTGAAAGTTGTCATTTTCAGCCAACAAAAACACCGGTCACCGGCTAGAAATGAGAAGTCTTCTTGTTATACCTTTGAAAGAAGGATGCGTTGTTGAAAAAAATGATTAAGGATTTCAAGTGGTAAATCTACCCCTGTCATCCTTATATACTCCATATGTACTGTGCGAGTACAGAAAGCTTGACAGGCACAGCAAAAGTAACTAAGGGAAAGGGGCTTAGCGAACAGTCAATTTTCACTGTTACCCACTAAATCCCTCATTTCCCAGCCTCCACCTTCAACCCTTCAATTAACACAATCCACTTACCATCCTCCGTGGGCACGTAGATATTGAGGTAGAGGCAGTCCTCGCTCTGGTTCTGGATGTAACCAGCTGCAACGTCCAGGTTATCTGTGAACCACACGGGCAGCATAATCTCTGGGAGCACGCCGTGGACGTTCTGAGGGCACACAGGGGCAAACTGGGTGGCGTTGCGGATCTCCTGCCAGGATCCCGGGGCTTCCGGGGGCTGAAAGCGGCGGTCGCCGATCGGCGCTGTGGCGTACGGGACGCCCAGGTACTGCTCTACGGGGCCCAGGATCTCATTGTTCAAGTCCTTCTTGATGCCTCTGAGCTTGCCGTAGTTGGTGGTGACTATGGGGTGTTTGGAAGGGTCCATCTTCTGGCTCGAGGCCAGGCTGAAGAGCAGGATGAGGCCCAGCACACCCATTAAGCACCAGTCTGTCACGAGACTAAGGGGGCGTGTCCTGGACAACAAACCCCGCCGGCTTTGTTTACTTCGAGCAAGAGGAAGGGGTTGCATGACTGGATTCATACTGTTCAACCAGCTGCTTTAGTCTGATTTGGAGTATTTCTGCGTTTTTACGAGACAATATGGATTATAACCAACGGTCTGGATGGGGAGAGGAACAACGAAAGCAGGCAGACTCTGAAAGTCTAAAAGGAGCTTTTTCGGAGGTTTGATCCAGACCAGGAGTGCTGACTGAAGGCGAGATGGAGGGCGAAGCAGTTGTTGGGGTAAAGAAGGGTCCTTGGGGTGCTGGAGAAGGAGGTCGGACCTTGGCCTGGCTGCCAGGTCAGTGTTGATTCTGAGCAACGGCGATCCGAAACGCTTCCCCAGCCATGGTTCTGTTGCGTTCCATCCCTATTGGTCTCCTATAATCCGGATCATTTGAACAGCCACTGAATTCTGCAGAATGAGACAGAGGAGGAGGAGGGAGGAGGGGAAAACAGAAAGATAGAAGGCAAAGAGGGGATGAGGGAGAGAGAAAGATAACAGATTATAGCTTATCTGAAACAGAACAATATATTCCAGTTGTCAGCGCAACACTTTCCCTTCAACTGTTGCAGAGCGAGAAAGATTTCCTGAAATGAAAGCCGTGGAAATGAAACGAGACCCAACAAAGTATTGTTGAGATCGAGTTAACAGGCCTCATTTTGGGAGCATTTCATGTGATGATCAACGTGTTTTTCGCTTCACTTGATTACATCACAGACAGCAAAAACGCACTTCTCCGGCATGCAGGGAAACCTTGTGATCACATTCGACTTGCTCTGGCTTTCTGCAACACAATTGGACCGGCGGAAATCTCACGCATACGCCGCAATGAGTGCACATTTCTACATGACACCCCCTATCTATTATGGATGAAAACTCTAAATTGGACCTGTTCACACTGACCCGGTCTGACCTGTATGAGGACATGCACCAAATCCCTCCTGGTGAACTGTGTTTAACCTGCCAGCTTACTCCTAACAGGCTCACATCTCTGCAAAGAGCTAATAAGGTGCAGCTGATGTAGTCATGCTGCTACTGATGCCTCAATATTTATGGTTATTAATTTCTCAAAGGCTGCAGCTCTGGTTCTGGAGTTAAAGTACAGTGGAGCACTCAGAAGCGAAGAGTCAAGGCCAGAGATTAGGGCGAGCCTTTCACTGCCCAGCAAGGTCAGAGGTCAGTAATGTGCGCCCGTAAGCAGCTTATAACAGGCCGGGACACTTTCGGGCTACATGCAGAGCACAAAGACACACACATGCACGCAGTAAGCCTTAAATGATCCGAACATGAATGAGTGCCCACACGCTGTACACTCATTCATGTAATCTACTGCGCAAATGTGCAAATCCTCATGTAACAGACCCAGTCAGAAATGCATGAGGCATGGAGGAGATTATACAGTCATAAAATTGTTGGGTGGTGTTATGTAACGGTAGGGGACACACACCATAGCAGTAATGAAGACTGTACGGGAACAGCTGAGAAAATATCTTTTTATGTTCTCACACACACACGCACACACACACACACACACACACACACTCTGCTATTTCAGCCTTATCTGATTTTTAAAATTCGCCACTACCTCTCTCTCTCTCTCTTTCACACTCTCTCTTGCTTCACCACGGAGCCATAATTGTCCCATTTAAAGTCATCATTAACCGTATTATTGCATCGCCTGCACCCACTGAAGCGCCTCTGTGTTTTTGTTGTCCCCCCCCCCCTCTTCCACTGCCAATAAAGCCATTTGAATTCGAAAGTATGGGAGTTAGGTGTCCTGAGGCAAGACTGCAGATAATTAGAGTGTATGGGCCTCACTCGCACTGACGTAAGACGTGCGAATAAGGGACGCTCATTCATGTAATAATAAAGTTTTGTCTGCACAACGAGCTCTTTGAGGGGAGCGCAGACCAGATTGTGCTGAAAAAACTGTGGCGAAAACAGATTTGTGTTCTTCCAGAGAGCCGTAATTACGAGCGATTCCGCAGCGTCCGTAATCGCTCATTGTCTTCCTTTGGTACTGTGCGTTCAGCCTAAATATATTGGTGTCTGCCTTTGTTCCTTCAGTGTGGACTTTGTTGTTCTGCCCACGCGCCCGTGTGCGCATCTGGGAGCGCATCCTCTCACGGAGAAGCGGGCAGCGAGATGTGTGCTCTAATTAAACCGTGGAGAGTCTGGAGGCCAGCCTGCTTCGCAACTGCATGCAGGGACGAGCCCTCCACCCACACACGCACCAACATCTACCATTCAACTTTCATCCTCCAAAACACATTAAAGAGACTGGGAAATAGAGAGCAG
>OMLP01016303.1:0-14445 GCA_900302685.1 Spondyliosoma cantharus
TTTGGCTACTCTTACTGTGCTGTTAAAGGGTCCCCGTGTAAAAATTAAGTTGTAATGCTGTTATTATTTAAGTTGATAGTGTGCTTAAACGGTGCATATCCCCGAATATGGTTGGGTTGAATCAAATCATCAATAAATCAGCTGACACATAGTAAATCAGGGCAAAATATAGTAAAGCTGCCATGTGCAGTCTACTGTGTGCTCTTAAAGGCAACACAGTATGTTACTTTTGGTGGAGACATAATAAATTCTGGATTCATTTATGCATTTGTTGGCCTTAAAGAAGTCAAAAAACTCTTAGACAAATGCTTGAATAAGCCTCTTAAAAAGTATTTCTCATACTTCTTGCACTGTGTACCGCATTAGATTTTATTGGCTCTCCCATGATTGTCATTAAAATACATAGGCCTTCTCCATTTAGCCATGGACGGTTCAGGCAGAAGACAAGCTTATCCCAAATAAATGCGTAGCAAGCTGAAACAAATCTATTACAGGGAAGACAAAAAGAAAATTTCAACTCACTGACTTTCATTTCAATTCTGCCATCTTTTTATAGTATTATATGTTGTTATTTATTTCATTTTCAAAATAATGTTTCTGGGATTCCTTCACACATCACTATTGGTATGCCCATCATTGAGAATAGTGGCTCTAAAATATCTACAAAGTGCAAGTGTTCCCGAGGGTTGCTAAAACATTTAAAATGACCCCACTGTGCCCCATAATAACCACAGCCCCGACTTTAACAGAGCTTTTCTTTACTGCCAAGTTACACATTACAAAATCAATAGCCCATAAACTCCTAGAAGGTGTTGTTTATACGTACGCCGGCCAAAGAATGGCTTGGCAGTTATCAGTCATGTTGTTAAGTGATCAATCATGTTGATAACACTACACGGTGGGGTTGATAGCTCCGGCTAATATTTGATGCAAATGTGACCTTTGCGAATGGCAGGTCAAACCTTTATTTTCAGAGTGTTATTTCACCAAATCACCTAAATGGAGAGGTAAAGCCCACGCTAAAATCCATATTGATATTGGCCTAAAGGTCTGTTAACGACTTAACTTTACATCCCTGCCTCTGGAAGGACCTCTGTGACTGCCACTGACTGAGATAATAACTGTTTCCAAATGGCAAATAACAGATGCAGTGAGTATTTTTTCTTAATCAAAACAGATTCTTTCATTTAGGACAATATACCGTATATCACACTGTGCCTGCGGAGAAAGGTCTTGTGTCGGTATCCACAGTGATGAGTCGAGCGAGCAGACAATCTATCGACAGCTCCTCAGTCCTTCTCCTGTTTCAGCCCTTTACAGCTGAACGGCAGCCAAGACCGGTCAGGATGAGCCCCAAGCTGTGAGAGCCTCAGGACATTAAACACTTCATCACCTCATGTGACAGATGTGTGAATGGCAGTCAGCTAAAATGTAGACTGGTGACTGGGGTAGGCAAGAAAAGGATATAGATTAGTTCAGAGCTGTAAAAAAAATAAGGGTTTAAGGCTGCAACTAACCCTTATTTGCAAAATTCTAGTATTTAATGTACCATTAATTGAACCAGGGTATGTTTGGCATCTGTCCTTCCAAGTGACAAAACAATTGTCGATGATCTAAATAATTGCCAATTGATTAACTCATTATTTAATCATTGCGACACTAGTCAAGCATATGAGGAGTAAAACAACAAGTAGAACAACTCCTATTTTGTACTAAACAAAACAAACATCAGGAGACACATATAAGTTTAATGGTTGCTTTATTGAATTCCCACAGCTGCATCATCAGCAGAACTACAGCAACACAGTATTTGGAAAGTGCAGAAAGGTAAACAAGTGGTGCACAGTCTAGACACACAGTACTATCAACCTGCACTGCACGACAACAACCCAACACTTTATTTTGACGGTCCCTATCGTGTTTGGAGATTTTGTATTTTCTGTGTTAAATTGCAAACTAATGTTGTATTTGAACATTTGAACTTTTGCAGATTGTTAACTGAAGTGCAAACATAACTCACACTTTATTAATACACTTTGGAAAACTTGGCCTGCAGGTAAACTAAACAAAGAAAATGACTAAACCTCCATTAACATTTTGCACTTTAAATTCAAACTTCTCAAAGAAAACCTCAGTTTTTCAGATAAATGTCAGTGACACCCAAGAACAGCGCTCAAAAGGTTGCGTGCACGTTCCGAACAATGGTTAAATTATTCCTACGGATTCATTTGGGCTGTTCTGAGGAATGTCGGATCCTTATAAACTCAACCACACAGCAACTGAAGGCATTCAGAGAAACGGGCGAAACATTTCTCAGCACGTTTTCTGCGTTCTCCCTCTCACTATTCTTTCCTCTGTTTATTGGCACAAAAGGTATTTAAGCAACAGTATTATCAGTTCGACAGACGCAGCAATGCTTACACACAAAAAAAGCTGCAAAAAATCCCTAACACACACATGCACACAAGCAGTGGTGAGATCTGACCTCGTGTTTTACAATTCACTGCTGAATGATATATCACATAAAAATGTTTGGACACACTTGTCTCAGTTAGTGTCAGCAGAACAAAAAGGTTTTGATGGTGCGTTGGTGTGTACGTGTGCTAAAGAATGCTTTGTTCATGAGATGAGAGTACAGTGTGTGGAGACAATATGTGCTTTATAGTGCATAGTGTTATGGGTGCTTGTTGATTGTGTTTGCCATGTGTGAATGCTCCGGGATGATTTTGGTTTTACAATTTGGTGGCGCGTCCAACTGAACATCTTAACTGTGACAAAGAGCCACGGAGGAGAAGCGGACCTCGCCTTGCTCTCTTTCCATGAATCCACGGCACACTTTTGCTGCATCCTGGACAAGGATGAACAGGGAGAGGAAGCACATATGTTTACTCTTATGTAAGCTGTTGATGTTCTTATACTCAAGTGTCCACTGTACGTAAACTAGAAAATACTGTCGTATCTGCCACGATGGAAAGACCTAAAGATGCATTCATTAATATTTCAGTAAATTTTCCTAATTACCTTTTTTTTTTTATAATCTCTAATAGGACTGGATATCTGGAATAACTGGAATATCACTAAAACAAGAATAATGTCGTTAAATTTAGTTATCACCAAATCTAAATCAGACACTGAAATGTGTTTTACTCATTGTTAAGACTCTTAGTCAAATTTTATGTTCAGGCTTAGTAAAATATATTCCTATTAATGTGGATCATAACACACAAATTAAAAACATAACAAGAAAAAGTAATGTGTATTTACAGTTTAACAATACATTTGATTGATATAATTATAATGTTTTTTGATCATAATTACTAATCATTTATGTGATATTATATTTTGCCAATATTTTCCACTCATACTCTTCAGTAGAAGTGGGAATGCTGGTCTTTAGTTGCAGTATTTATGTAGATATCTGTCTCAACTTGAACTTAAGGCTTCAAGGCTTCATCCTTGAAATTACAATAAATAAAATCACTATGATGCAATTTGATCACTAATGCACTTGGAGCCCTCTTGTGGCAGTTTGATGCAACTATCTAAAAGACTGAGTTGAGCACAGACATGAGTGTAATTTGAACTATAACTGGCAGCAAAAAATGCTTAAATACCGACTATCCTTACATTAACATTTTTGTTCAGATCAAAAATATGTTTGCATTAAAAAAGTTCAACAGTCTTTTTTACAGTCTGCACTTTTTTATGAACCCTGCAGGAGATTTGAGAGTGCGCATTAGCCAAGTTCATTGATTGAATCAAGATACGCAGGACCTGCCACACCCTATTCCAGTTTGATACCATGACTCGTCAAAGATATGTGCATGAAGTAACAGGGATCACAATATTATTTCAGCATATGCAGAACCGACACAAGATGTTATGGAATGAATATAGCTTTACCCACCGTTATGAATGACTCATCTTTGGTAGCTCCGTGCTTCACTGGTCCATTCATTCTCCCATCTAAAAAAAACATATAAGACAGTCAGGAATCCACAACATTAAAACACATACAGGAATCCACATAATGAGTCGAAATGCTTACCAAACTCATACAGTTGTCCATTTACATTGACAAAGGCGATAAAGTGGAAATTGACTTTGTCTGCTTCCGGCTGTAAAAGTTGAAATATGAGGAATGAATATTCAGTGTTAATACTGTAATAAAAAAAAAAAAAGCTGTTGTCATGAATATTAGTGTCTCATCAGAAATTGTTGCAATGAGCATCATTAAATGTCATTTAACCAACCTCCCAAAAACAGAGACAGCTCTCAAACCCTAACCCTAATCCAATGAAGAAGGAACGTATGAGCGGCGAAGTGAAACTGAATCTCTGATTTTTATCCGGTATATACTCAATTAAATTCTGTCTAATTCTTGGGTTTATCAGTTAAAGGTATGGAAATGCACTGCAGATTGGAGTCTCCGTTAACAGTGACAGAGGGTGACAGCTGTCTAATATAAATGAGTCCAGCGTCGGTCAAACACATCGAGTAGGCCTGAATGATATGCACATTTGCTGCCCCGAAAGCCTAATAAGATGTTCGCCATTAGTAGCTGATATTGTGGTTAAGTATCTTACCCTACACTGGCCCTGCACGGCAACCTCATTGTGAGCGTCACGGATCGCCTGCAGAAGACAAATTCAGAACATGTCAGTCTCATACGTCTAAAACAGATCAGTCCAGTATTTGAAAAACGAATGCAGAAATGTTTCTAAAAGAAAAACAAACCAGAAGTGTATCCTTGGAAAAAAAAGCAATGGTTTGAGGTTTTAAAGAATCAGTGACATATTCTTAAATTATGGTCCATAAAGGCCGCTGTCAAAGTGCCCTTAAGAAGGACAAGGATTTAACAGTGTGTGGCGCCCCCAAGTGGGTGAAACAAAACGTGTAGGTTACACAATATTAAGGGAAATATGAGAAAATGCGTTTGTTTCCGTTAAACTTTTAAATAAGCCTAAACATGCCTTGTTAACTGCCTCTGATCCTTAGCTTATAGGGGATAAAATCTCATAGATACCATAAAATATTCTTACAGCTGAACACAACGTAACAGCTGAATCTAAATTCTATAAAATTATATTAACAGAAAACCATACGGCAGCTTCAAGAGTGTGTATGTTTATCTCACCTGGTTCTCCTCCAGACGTTTGGCACGGTCGTCAGCAGACATGTTTGCAGTCTCATCTAGAAACTTCTTCAGGACAGAGTCACTTGCTGAAAACACCAAAACATGCCATTCAATCACAACCTGACACACCCCAAAACACAAAACCAATCATCAAGTAATCAAATACAGAATAACTAACTGTTATGTTCTCCTGTATTTGATTACAGGAGAACAATACAGTTGTCTGTGAAACCTAATACAGTTAGAATTTCGGTTTTGAAGGGTTCATAAAACAACTGAATGTAAATTTAATTCTGGAGAGAAAATGTAATTATGAGTTGTATTCATGTCACTGTCTATAATGCAGCCCCTGGAGTTTACCTATACGGGTTTTCTATTCAACTTCTATGAAACTACATGAAAATAACAGATGGATTGGTAATTTGAATTATGAAAGTAAGATATCTCCGCACAGGAGAAATTACTGAGTCATCGATGCTGACCAACAGAGCTTTTTGCTCATTTAATCTGCACTCACCAAATGTTGGTTTGCTTTTGTTGTTGGCCACTGCATGCAGCAGGGCGATGGTGCCACAGGAATTGCCTGCTGTCTGCTTCAGGAAATAAACCTCAGAGTCGGATGCAACCTTGTCCGCCTGCTGCTGTCTGAAAGACTCGTGCTGCCGGACACAAAGACAGACAGACACAAACAATGAGAACACGGTGCATCCGACTACGCCGACTGCAAACGTGCACATGGGGAAACAGCAATTAAAAGAACTAGATTTGAGTCATTTATATTCACCGACTTAGGGATATTGTTTCACTTGATTGTTTATTCTGTGACATATCTGAGTTTTTATTTTGTCAATCATTTTGGTCCCCAAAACACATTTCCTTTGACTCTGATTGCATATCCATGAACATGCATATATGCACCCATATCCATAACCCCACCTCATTTTGAGTAATGTATTTTATATTGTTGCAAATAGCATACTTTATCTTCAGGTTTGGAGATGCTGATCAGACAACAAGGTTTCTGAAGAGATCATCTTGAACTCTGGGAAACTGAGATGGGACCATCTGATAATTGTCTTAACAGATAAAAGATAATGTTTAATTCCATTAATTGTTAGTAAATAGATTTCGGCTGTTGAGAAAACCCTATCTGAGAGTGAATAATATGCAGTCTAATGACTAGGATTGACAAGAATTCACAGTGAGGAGAAAAGGCAATCATTTGCTGATTCATCTCCTCAGCCTCACCATATTTCTACCCATCACAAAACAATACAGCTCCCTCTCCATCCATGCCCTCCCTGCCCCTCAGTCTCACCCCACCCCAGAGAGCCTGTACCGGTGGCTCACCCCACCCTTCCAGGAACTAGTCGCCACCGCCGCCCCTATCGTTACCTGTTGTGTCAGTGGGAAGAGCAGCATCAGGGCACGGCAAGGCTTCGGGACGGCGGCGAGCTGCTCGCTCTCCAGCCCCACCACATCAACGAAGCGCCAGCTTTCGCCCACGCCGAGGCATTTCATTAACTGACACACACAGCCGGGAAAATAAACAGAACACGATCAATGTAAACGACGTTAAAAGACAAAACGTGAGCCGTTTCAGAGGCGACACGGATGAATGATCCCTTGTGATGGTGCTCAATGATGCTGCGTTGCTGGTCCACTCCAGCACGACCACACCCTTCAGCCTAGACACTCGGGGGGGCAGCGCTGGAAATGATGCTGAGGAGATATCACCTCTTCTTTTCGTTCCTTTTTGATTTAATACCACTTTTTTTTCTTTTTTTTTTTTGTAACCAGAACAGTTAACAATATCAATATAAGCTATGTTGATGCCGTAGTTGCGACACTGTGGCCTGGTGGCGTTTTAACGGTCGTCTCGGTAACTAACGTTAGCTAGCCGCTGTTAAACTTACCCGACAGTTGAGTCAAACTGTTAACCAAACACGTCGCCATTACTCAGCGACTAACGTCTCCTACTCACCATGTTCAGCATCTGAAACGACACAAACAAGCAGACAGGTGAGTGGTTTTTTTTTTGTTTTGTTTTGTCCGTGAAAGCGTAAGGAAAGTTAAGGAAGCATTCATTCCCACACCTCGGGGTTGATCTCCATCGGGGTCCACTCCATTTTGGCAGTGATTTTGCGTGATTCGGCTCTTTGAAACGACGTGTAGTCTCTTGTGCTATGAGGGGCTTCTGCTGCTGTCAGTTGAAGTTACAGAACGTGGCCGCACTTTATGCTGCCGGTCGTACCACTTTACCGGCAGACGTGGGGGGGTGGGCCCAGATCAAATAACCGGTGCTGTGCTAATTTAACCCGCCTCATGAGAAATATCAGACTGATTTAAACGATATATTTGACTCGCTATACGTTTAACTATGTAGTAAATCACTATAAAGAAATACGTCCTGTTTAAAGTATATTTTTAAAGTTAGATCCCACCGCTCAATGTGAGATGACTGGTCAAACCACGCTCCTTCTAGAATGAAAGGTGTGACGTCGTAATAATTTCATATCAACAATGTTTCTGCACAATGGACTCTTTGTTTCACAGTTTGTTTGTTTTTATAATGAACACGGTTGTCATTATTTTGTATTAATTCTAACGCACAGGTTACATGTAAATTAGTCGGGCAAATAATGTGTCTGGTTTTTCACTGATGGTGCTGGTGCTGGTGCTGCTGGGGATGTGCAACAGTAAATGGAAATGTACAGCAGTGAATGGAAAAGCTTTCATTGAATTATTGTGCTCCTCTGTAGCACCCAATGTGCTTGCACCCATTGACCTCTTTGAGAAGAAAAGGGTGAGAGTGAATAACTGTGAAATCAGACTAGAAATGCAGTGATAGCACAGAATGTTATTCTTGGTGTCGGCTAAAATGTTTTTATATCATTAGACATACAGAAAATAATGCTTTACTTATATATGTGTATGCATAATGATAGGAGAAAAGACATGAAAATGTATTTCTGTACAAAAATATGCTAATAATATGACTTTTGGACTTTTTCTGTGCTCATTTTTTTGTCTTTTTAGAAACATAAGCAGCCGTTTATCCAGAAAGATATGAAGCTAAACAGCTTCATCAGTAGGTGTATTCAACCTCTTGTTTTATCCCCTGCTAGACACAATGTACACAATGGGTTATCACACGCACAAAGATAATGTCAGTGTAGCCTAACAACAGCCTTTATCTCTCCTGATCTACGGTGTACTGAGTGTAAAGTAGGTCTACACTGGACTGAAATTGTGCAGCATTGGATGTTCAGTGTAAATGTTGAAATAAATATCATTCTGTCATTCTGCATGTGTTCCCAGTCCACCACCATCCGCAAGAACAAGGCATCACATGCTTGTTTCCTGGAACTCACATCACCTGAGCTGCAAGACACTGCAGTTGCCCAATGTGACCATTTCGTCCATGGCGGCACTATTGTACAAGTAAAAAAACAACATGCTGTTATGTTGTTGTTTCATGCATATTCATTAACTTCGGTTTGCACGATTTGCATAAATTTTAGTGGTTTTTAACTGCCTGGAGTTCCAGACTGTCAGTTAGTTTGCACCGTATCTGGTCTCTATAAGAGGGATATTACTGAATGTATCCTGTTTTCCCAGTTTCTGTACACCTTTCTATTTGTGTTAGTGTATGAGCACCTGTTGCGAAAGCACCTGATTGTTCATGTTAGTGCATGTCTGTGACAAAAGGTTGACAAAGCTGTGATGACTGAGTGCCAGTTTAGGCAGACAGCATATGATTGAGGGCTGCACAGGAAAACCCATGAGCTTGTGGTAGGATTTTTGATTGGTTTCATAATGGTGTTTTATTCCTTGAACACTGAAGTCCCCTGTTTCCAGATAAGGGAGATAACTTTAAGTCCCCTGAGCTTTCACAAAGTAAGCGTTGATCCAGAAACTTGCCCCTCGACCAAGCTCGATACAGTGATTTTCCCCGTCGTGAATCTTTCATCTTCACATTAAACTGTCGACTTGTTCACCAAAATAGCTCTGGTTAAAGGCAAGCTAACCAGCATTGATTACAGAATGCAATTCCCACGACAGTTGAATCTAGTTGCTATGCAACCAGTAGCTTTCTACAAGTTGTCATTGCTAACCTGACAGACGCTTGTTAGGGCTTGTCTAAGTATTTGAATGAACTATGGATGATTAAAATTTGATGCAAGAGTGGTATTTCATGTTCAAGGGCCCCGCAAAATGTTTCTGAGGGCTGCCAGCGGCTTTGAGACTTTCAGGTAGTGGTTATGAAGCTCGCCTTACTTCCTCCTAATGGCACTATAACCATCTGCACCTGCTTTCACTAGTTTAATTATTGATAGTAATGATGACGTTTTTTCTTGTTTGTTTTGTCCTGAGATTGAATGAATTGCAGCGTGTCTTTACCTATTCAGATTTAGATATTTAAATGGAAAACTTGCATTTACAAATGGTTTCTCCTGACTTTTGATGACGTGAAACCATTGAATTAGGCCTACTTGAACGCACGCTGACGCCCACTTTGTGTATGCTTAAAAAAAAATCTTGGCTAAATGTGGAAGCATCGAGCTTTAGATCAGGGATTTGTGCATAGATCCAGCAGATTGCATGCCTGATATTCCAAGTAAAGGGCAGCCTCTACATGAGTTTCTTTGTGAGTTTTGCTATGAAAGGTCAAAGGATGGGATCATTTATCTTCTCAAAACATAGATGAAGCCTCTGAGACCATAACTTGAAGGGCTTTCCAAGTGCATTTAGACAGTGCAACATTTCTTCGACATGCATGTGGACATTTATTTAACGAAGAACATGCCATATTCTGAATGCGTCAGGAGGGCCTTTAAAACTAACTTTTTAAAGTGAGAGTTTAACAGTAGCTAAAGTATGCGTGTTTTATTCATGAAGGCTGGGAATATATATTTTAATCAGAAGTGATGATAGATGATCCCATTGATTGGTCGCATTGACTATGCATGCCTGCAGGATGAGTCAGCGGCTCTAAGACTGCCCGTGGGTTGACGGATCAAAGGTCAGAGTGATATGGATAGCTGTTGATATATCCTATGTGTCCATCTGAGTATTTAAGACGAGTATTTGTCGGGTCTATAGAAAGGGGACCAACAATAGTGAGGCAGTGGTCTGTAGAAAATTCAGCGGAAGAAGACAAGAGAGGCGAGAACTTGCACCGTTTTCTTTTCTCTCGTTCTCTCTGATTGCATTGCGGACGTGGATGAAGTCAGAGAGCAGAGAACGGTGATGAGACGAATGCCTATCAGCTCACAGGATATTCATCTGCGTCCTGAGAGACAAGACGGCTCTCGTTGCTTGTTGCTGTGATCAAGGTCTTCGCTCTGAAATCTGTTTGACTGGGAAGAAAGTTGATTGCAGTCGTCAGTCTTTCCTGCCACAGAGAGTTGCTGGTGAAAACAACAACAAAGCACAGCTGGAGTTCACTTCCTAAATATCAAAAAGGAACCAGAGGACTCTAATTTTGACCACTGACTCTTTTTGCACACCAGCATGCCCGTGCCAGCACAGTTTGAGGAAGTGGACGGCGTTCCTCCTTTACCAGCAGGCTGGGGAAGGAGCGTGCTGGTGTACTCTTGTCTCTTTTTCTTCCTCTGCGTGCTGTTAGCTGTCTTTCTCTGGTTCTTACTTCAACATTCACAGCGCTACAGATACAGAAGGTGAATATGCACCGTCTGAGACTGACACCTGCTGTCTCAAAACAGCCAGTGTGTGTGTGTGTCTCTGTGTGTGTGTTTTATGGACTTTGGGGCAATTTTGCTTCCAAAACATGTCTTATGGGCTTATTTCAGTTCAGATTTCTGATCATATTATTGCATATTTATTTATCTTACATCAGAAAACATGTTATGCAAAAAGTTACCTTAATGTAAGTAATCAACTGGGAAATTTTCCTGGTGATATCTTGAGGTAAATTTTCTCAAAAATACGTTTTTCCCTTCCCAGAAATCTTCACTTCAGTAGCACAGACATACACTAGGCCTTTTTTTCCCCTTATTTTCCCTTAATTTCTTATTTATATTCTGAAGTTGCTGTTTTTTTTTTTGTTTTTTTTTATCAATTGTGTTCAATCATCCTTCCTGATTTAAACAATCTATATATTTTTTTTTAAAAAAAGGCTAAAATGTAAATATATTTTTTTAAATGGCTGTTACAGTATTTGCTGATTTATGATATGATAAAAAGAGACACATCAAGAACTCCCTCTGTAAAATATCTAAGAACAAAGTGAAACGAAAATGTTTAATCCAGCTTTATCGATGTTCAAAAGATGGAAAAATAATTTGCATATTTAAACATTAGAATTTAGAAAAACTAAAAGCTAATTGCCTTGAAGATTTTCAAATAACATAAAAGTAGAGCAAGTTTGTTCGAGCAGTACTGATATCTTTATTTATACTGGTCTGTGTGCGTGTACTATAAATATTATCCAATGACCACATCCACTGCCATGCAAAAGACTTTAAGGGACACATCCTCACCACCAGATGGAGATAGATATCTCAGTTGTCATCACACTATGGAACATTGATCAAATGATATGACGACAATGAGACGTTATTGATAACTGTTGGAAACAAAAGCCAGTGATGAGGTTCAATGTTGGCCCAAAGGTTAAAGAACTGGAGTTGTAAAAGATTTGGATCCCCGCACCAGCAAGATACACGAGTGGGGAGTTGAAAGAACAGCATTTTCCACTCCCTCCTTACTGCCACTGAGATGCCCTTCAGCAAGGCAGTTAACCTCCAACTGCCTCAGGGGTCACTGCCACATTTTTTAACATACCTTTCAGGGAAACTCTCTTGAGCAGATATATGTGGTCGTGTGATTTTGTTTTGTTAAACTTACATGTTCAGAATGTTGTTTCATTTCTTGGTCTTTCAAAATAAAAGCTCATCTGTCAGCTTAAATGTGATTGTTTGTTTTTTTTTTTACTATCAGGATACACTGATAAACGATATATATGTTTGAAAATGGTGTAACCCACATTCTGTCTCGCTCTCCTTATCTCTTTCTCTGTGAAAAGTCTCTTTGTCAGAATTGATCCATAGCTCTCGGTTCAGTTTACTTGGTGATTTATTAGTGTGGTATGAAGATGCCACACATGCCAAAGGCAACAGAAACAATACCATTCATCGTGGAAACAATCCTAATCCAATCCATTCATTCCTGAGATAAGGTTCCTCATTCAGTACATTTTCTCCCTGTGCTAACAAGCTAGTTTGGCATCAGTCTGTCCATGTCCACGTTATTTTCTTCCTATGAGTTATTCAACATCTTTATCTCTTCTCATCTCTTCTTTACAATTATATCTCTGCGTGATGTTCCCTGGTGTCAGTTATAGATTTTCATGCATTATATTATAATAAGGGTACAAATCCTAAACTTAAGAAATGCTTAACTAATGCACAACTCATGATGATTTATCTTTATCAATGTAGGGTATATCCCGAAATGCTGTTCCTCACTATGTGGGAATTATGAAGTTCATCATACCACACTTAAAAATCCATATTTATGAGTTTGTATTATTACCTTACTAATATTATATATATTTAAATTCTGAGTTTGAATTTCTTCTCCAAAACCACACAGTGCCCCTTTAATCACCTTAGCTGTTTAGGTCACTCTTAATTGATCGTCAGTCTGGGAATTTAACAGATAATCAGTAAAGGAATAATCACATGTTACTTCACACATGAATTGATATGCGACTAAATCAGCTGGATTCTCGTCACACATAACTTTATTTCAGACCCTTGTATTTGCCTCTCTGACAGCAGAACAGCATCTGTTCTTATAAATATAAAACTTTTTTTTTTATAAAACTTGTTGGATGCGTTGTTGGATGCAAATATTTACATATTAATCAAAAATACAGAAAAAGAACATTTAAATAAATAAATTTAAATGTCACTGGAGTGCAGCTTATATAAATGCAGGCACAAAGTATCTGTGAATTAACATTCCTGTATGGATGATGTGTTAAGTGATGAGTCATGATGACTTGAATATTTGTTTATACTGAGCAACAGTATTCATGATATGTCCTGCATTAAATCATCATAAGTCATGCATTTCTTCTCGCATTTGAGCTCAACCTTCTGATGTCTTAAGACACTGACTGTCCCTCACTCACATTAACCCTCCAGTCACTGCAATAAGCCAGAGTTTTAAAGAATATATGGCAGTCAAACTTTGAATGTCAGCCTAAACAAAAACAAGGAATTGACTGAGCAGTTTATTCGGCCTCAGTGTTTTTCAGTGTAAATGTGTCACACATCTGTATCATTATATTGTCAGTATTGTCGTTATTCCTAGTCTTTAACTTGTAGGTGTGAGCAGCGCAAACAGACTCTCCTGTCTGCCAGTTCATTGTTAACTTGGTGCTTTGAAGTCTACTGACCTTAAAGCTGCGCTAATCAATATTTTATCAACGGATCAAATAACTATTGTGATGTGAAAGCGATCACCGTTTGTGACGAAAGCACAGATATGATCACTCAACTTTGAAACTCTTAGTTTTTAACATCTTTCAGCTTGTTCAGATTGTTTTGGTTTTTATTGGCCTTTAGACATGAGATACTTTTATTCAAGTACTATTCCCATGATCACTTTCACTTTTACTTTAATATTTTAGCACAAAATCTTTACTTTTACTCAAGTATGACTTCTGGATACTTTTTACAACACTGAATGTAACTATGTTGACTCAAGTACTGTAGTAAAAGTACCATTTTGACCATTTACTTGCAACTTATTGAGTGTTTCCATTTCCTGCTACTTTATTCTGCCACTCCACTACATTTTTGGGGGGATTGCTCTAGTTACATGCTCCATCAGAGCCAATTAAAAGGTATTTTTAAACACATTTTTTAAAATTAACTACCCATCTACCTTATCTTCTAATGACCCCTAGCCAACAAACATGCATGCAAATATGAAACATTACTTTTACTTTTACTTTTGATACTGAAGTACATTTATTACAGTTTTGTTACAGTTCATATCAGATACTTGAAGCCTTTTACCGACGTTCTAATCGTATGATGACTTTTTTTTTTTAGAATAGAATAGCCTTTATTGTCATTGCACTGTGGAGGTACAACGAAAATTAGGTTACTTTACTTTTTTATGATAACTTTAGTTACTAGTTACTTTGCAGATGACGCTGCATCAGAGCCAAAGAAACAGGCAATTTTAAAATATTTTTTTTTAAATCAAAAATCATTTACAGGTACATTTAAAATCAGAAACAAATACTTTTACCTAAAAGCTATTCG
>OMLP01016304.1:0-13645 GCA_900302685.1 Spondyliosoma cantharus
ATTCCCTTGCGTTGAGGCGAGTTGGAAGAGAGATGAGAACGGATAGTTGAAAGGAGGTGGACGAATTAAAAAAAAAAAAAAAAAAGGACAGCATCAGTATGAGAACCATGAGGTCTCACTCTTTTCCGCTCGCACCCTCGCTTCACATGTTGATTGATGGGATTGCGGACAACCTTCACCGTGAAAAAGAGAAAAGCCTGATCTCATTGGCGAAACGTCTCAGCAGTAAAGATCCGTATGCATTGCGTGAACGTGTATTTTTGATTGTTGCATTATTCTTGCTTCTTCTTTTCTAATGAAAAATCATTGGAATTTTATTGCTGACAGCTGTCCTTGACGGACCTTGAACACTTTTAATACCCCGAATCTCCCCCACAAGCATATAAAACACACTCGCATTTTGAAAACAGCTTTTAAATGTGCTTTCCAGAATCTTAAATATTACACCTGTGGCCACTGACCACTTTCTGCATTCAAAACGTTTGAATAATGCACTCTCTGTTCATATCCCGTATACAACCTATGTGGCATTCCAAAGTGTATTTTGGAAAAGGGTAAAACAAGTCCAGTGTTTCTTACTTATTACTTTAACGCTTTGATTTTTCACATCATTGCCATCATTAGTATTATTTCTGCATAATTTTCCGGCTGCTCAATCAATTATGGAGGTCTCTAATCAGCGGCACATGCCTGCAGGTATACTGGTAGGGATCTTTGAAAAATAATATGGGGTGATTAGAGGAGGTGCACCCTGTATGAGAATCGAAACAACAGCTTAGTACACTCAGCGTGTAATCAGCGACGGAGGGGTGGTACAAAATAACCGGCACGCCTCAAAAGTGACAATCAAGCTGCCAGTCTCACCAGAAAACTGGACACTCTGAGCTCGTGCCACTGTGCCCATGACAATCAGCTTCAGCAAGGCTTTGTCGGACATGTTATGAAACAGCCTGGGAATCATATCACAGCAGACACAAAGGAAATCC
The DNA here is from genome assembly GCA_900302685.1 of Spondyliosoma cantharus. Classification (NCBI taxonomy): domain Eukaryota; kingdom Metazoa; phylum Chordata; class Actinopteri; order Spariformes; family Sparidae; genus Spondyliosoma; species Spondyliosoma cantharus. Next base: position 987 of record OMLP01016304.1, read on the forward strand.
ATTTGCGACATAGGACGACCGGAAAAAGAGTATTTCACATTCCATTGTGTGAGATTAGGCGGCATAATGCATCTTTAGCCGTGATAAGAAGCGCTTGCGATGGGCTCTGGGGTCAGGACTGTTTTCTTTCAGTGTTTGGGAAATATTCTAATTTCGTTCCTGGTATTAGCTCAGCTGTTGGCTGCAAGGCTGCCGCTGTTGAATCTGTACATACGCTGTCATCTGACATTCCCTGCCAAGTTTTCATAGAAATGTCACTCAGTAATTTCTCCGTCCATCAAGCTAAACTCTGGAAGGTGCCACAGGAGGCCTCCGGCCACTAAGAACATAGGTCAGTGTTGCTGTGGGTGTGTGTGTGTACTTTTTCATACTTAATGAAATAGATCAAGATTTTCATTACACTGTATTGTGTTTTTGCCACTATAATTAATACCTCTTATATTTAAAGCAATATTCCCAATTTTTGGGGGAAAATATGCTGATTCTCTTTCTTTAGATGATATTGACTGACTACTTTCAATTGGCCAATTTAGCTTGGAGTACAGTCTGGGAGTAATTTATGGGTTGTGTCTCGTTGGTTCAATAAGAAATGTGTTAACAACAATTTGTGTTTTTTTGAAGCTGGGGTTTGTAGATTGTAGAAACCAGCAAGGGCAAGCCAAAGTTGAAAATGTCCATCCAACTCGCATGAACGCAAACTACTATGTTACGACAATCTCGTGCTTATAGGCTGGTTAGGTTAAGGCACAAACAAACCAAACACTTAGTTAAGGCTCATAAAACATCATGTTTTGGCTTAAAATACCTACTTTGGTTGCCACAAACACCATCCCATTGTAGAAATGTCAAAATGGCACCGGCTTATCACTGTGGGCTAATTTGGGATTTCGACTGCTGAACCTCCCAGCTAGCCCGGTGTCTTCAGGACACGTCCACGGGGACATCAGGGGACTCAGTGACCTCAGTGGCAGAAAGACGGTGCGTTGCAGGATGGAGCTATCTGATAAACTGTCACCAATAGCACGTCCTCAGACATGGCTCAGGGTTCACAAGAGCTTCTCAACAAAAGACACCTGCATCTCAGACCCCAGGGTGCCTTGGCCTGTGTCAAAGCTAACCTTCATGCCTGCCTGTTAACTCGCACTACAGCCCCTCTCATACTCCAAGAAGAGAAGCAGCAACGATCCCTGGGTAAACAGTGTGTTGATTTTAATTCCTGTTTCATTTCACTGTGCCCTTTAAAGATATCAGTGCATCAATACATGGCCGTATCTAATACTAATGAGATGACTGCCAAAATCATCAAATACTGTTTATCATGTATTTCTGAATATATGATATCTTGTCTATTCATGTATTTGTTATTTGGTATCATCTGAATCTGTAAACCTCGACCTCTTTACAGACTTTGATAACGATTTAATGAGATTAAAGTTAAAGGAGAGAAAGGATGAAGCTCTCTTCACCTCTGGACCCCACCAGAACACAGCTCTGCTGGCTTGACCCCCACCCGGATCCCGGCTGCATGCTAACAGCTCAGAGCATGTTCGCAAACAGAACTCTCCCGCAGAAGCTTGCTGCACCTTTGTGTCCTGACCCAGCAGAGGTCAGGACTGACGAAACCGAAGATCGGAGAGAGAGTGAGAAACGCAACATCTCTTCATTCCCCTGCAGTCTTGTCAGGTATAGGCTACAAAATTGTCAAGGGTGGAATATGGTTGATGGTTTACAGGTTCGATAAGTTTAGGCTATGATATGAAAATACTAAGTTCAAACGTAGATTTCCTCCTATTGTTCCAGGTTCGTCTCAATACTCTCAGCTCTGAATGATGCAGGCACAGTTTTGCCTCCATTCAGGTTCTAATGTGCAGCACACAACTTTATTTACATCTACCGCGTCCAAAACCCTGACGCCTCTTTGTTCTTTGTTTAGTGATTTGTCACATAGTTTAGTTTGTGTTTTGTTGTTGAATAACTGTTTGACTATGAAGTTGTCAGGCGTGTCCGTTTATTTGAGAGAAGACAAACTACGACGTACTTTTTACCATTTTTTTTTAGAATTGTATCATTAAGTAAAGCTTGATCAAGGACTTTCTCTGTTTGATGCACAATTTCAGTCTGAAATATATCTTATATCTTCAGTAAAGGAAGATGTAGAATTTCTCATTGGTTAAAACAATTAGATAAGGTGAATAACCTTCATTTGGGTGGGGTGGAGCCGTGATTTAGACTCAGCTCCCCCATCGTTGGTGCCCGAGCTGGTCCCAGCCCCTTGGCAACACAACACCTTCGCAATTAACATCGTTGTTGATCCCTATAGTGTCAGGGATTGACGGCTCAGGGGCTGTGTATTGCTAGCGAAGCGCATCGACGAACGCAGATATTGTTAGTTCTCACCGCTGTCGAGCTCACGCGCTGGTATTGTAAATTTCTGACTGCCCTACTCATCCATTCTCGTGTGACTAGCTGGCTAATAGCTTTAGCAGTTTATCCGCCTGGCCTTGTGAGATCCCAGTCATGTGCAATTGTACATGACTGGGGTCTCACAAGGCCAGGTACGCACAGCTGGCGGGGAGACAGACAAATAGCTGGTCAAAGCGCTTCATGTGGAAGAGATGAAATTGCACCCCTTTATTTCTAAAAAGTGAGTTGCATCAAATATGGTGGCTTATTCTGACCAATAGTAAAAAGCTGAGAAATATAAGATATTATGCTGTTATAATATCATTATTCATTCCCATGCACGCTGCTCAGAGTAAGCAGCGCAAGGGAGAGAGAGCGGTCCACAGGCCTCCCCCTCTCCTCCTGCTGTCAGTAGGTGTATTGTTATGGTGCAGGCGGGAGGACGCTGCTCGCTGCAGGAGTGGGAGTTCAGTTGTAGTGACATTCTGTGGTTATGTGGTACGCTCAGTGAGAGCCGCTCACTCTGGCATTTTCCTCTGTAATGGAGCTTGTAAATATGTTAATAGTTTTTCTCCCCCTCTTTCTCTCTCAGTCAGGGTTTCCAAAAGCTTGTAAATATGTATCGTTCATCTGATCTCGTAAATATTTAAACAGGTGGTTTGATCTTCTCCCTTCTTTTGTAGGTCGTTTTAGTTCAAATATACGTTGGCCCCGAAGTGCGAGGGTAAATATTTGGCCAAAGATGTGTCTGTGCTTTTTAAATGGCTTAAGGTGATCCCACACTGCCGCTTAGCTTTATGCAAATGAGTGACATTGTGCAACTTTGGGAGCTAGTGCTAAGTGGTTTCATTGGAAAAACAGTTGTTAAGACTGGGCATCTTTGATTTTTACTGTATTTTTATGTCAGGGCATTTGATTCAGTTATTGCTGTCAGGATGTTAAGAGTTTTTCTATAAATATAGCAAAAACTCTTCTGAAATACCAACCCTAAAATGACCTCTTTTTTTTTTGTGTTTCTTATTCAGCTATCATAAAATGACCATGATATTTAATGCACTCATTAAGACGCAACCATTCAAAGTGAAACAGCAACAGTCATCTTATAAGAGTATTGACATGTTTTTGAATGCGCATAGATTTGCCTTCTCGGGTTTGGAATGAAGCACAGCTTTCTAAACACTTTTCCAATAGTACTTCCATCTTAGTCAACAAGTAGCTCTGAAAGCACAAGTGATGCTTCAGTGGACCTCCCAGAGACCGACCGCTACACTAATTGAAATCCTCAGTCTCTCTTTAAAAACCACATCTTTCACACTCACATGCTCCGTCCTGAAAGAAGGAATAAGAACACAATACGCTCTTACAGCACAGCTATAGAATATGGAATCAGCTGAATTGCCTAACCTTGCAAGAAAAGAGACAATGAAACTTTTAAAATACATTTTATTATGTAGAAACTGAGGACAAAATGTACAATATTCACAGTAGAATGGTTCTTACAGACTGATGTTAATGGAATTAATTCCATTCAAATACAGACAATAAATTAGAAGAAGTAGAAAAATTAAGACATGTTAACATCAAGGAATACAATGCTGTGGTAGAAATAAAAAAGAAAAGCATTCAAAATAAACCTCTTTAAACAATCCACCCACCTACGCCCACTCACACATATGGGTAAAGCCAATGCTGTTTCAGCAAGGGGATTGGTGTAGGTCTAATTCTACTGGGAACTGCAACAAGGTCCACACAACAACTGTACTTCACAGTGAAAATTAGCATTGTCATATTTACACAAAACACTGACAAAACACACAAAACAAAACCTAAAACAGAAAAAAAGTACAAAATATGAATCATTGTTTTAATCCGTATTGTTAGTTGCCTCTACGTGCTGCACAGTCTCAGCCTCTCTGTGAGTATTTAAATTAGTCATACAAACCATTTCTGATAATGTTAGCAACTTGTAATTATCCTTAAAGGGTGATTTTGAGACGAAAAGGTACGGTTCAGTTGTTATTTTCCCTTCAATTATCACTGCTCATCCCTCTGACCCATCTTAATGTCATACAATCAATCACACGAGGATCTCTGAGAGGCTGATTGTCGTCCAGGTTTCCCCCAGCAACCACTAACTCACACTCTCTCCTCTTTTTAAGACCACATAATAATCTGATGCTTCAAATCATTGCACCGAGGTGATTCCCTTTTAATGTCTTTAATTAAGTCCATCATCATATTGTTTCACGTTAGAGAACGAGTAAAACCTCTTAGCAGTGGATCTCGTAGGCAACCTGTGATCCGAAAAGGAGGCTTTGACTGAGGAAGAGCTCCTCTGGGTCTGTTGTCAGGGGTCCCTCTCCTCCGTCTGCTGGGTTCCTGCGCAGCCCCATTCCCCCTGATCTGGTCAGAGTCTGCACCATTTCGTGGTCCAGTAGGGCCTCCTTCATACCTTTCTGCTGGACGAACCCACTCATCATGGGACACCTGGATGAAGTGGAGCCCATGACAGGCTTGGTCCTGTTGAGTACGTACATCTCGTGGCCGTGGTCGTCGCGGTACTCCTCCAGCTGCGCGAAGGTGGTGGGTCCATCGGAGTAGTCGTTGACGTAGAGGATGCTCTCCTCCTTGCTGGTACAGTAGGAGCCGCCTTCTTCTTTGCGGTATTGCTGGTGACGAGTGTAGATCATAATCAAGAGGAGAATGGCAGTGAGCGCCAGCAAGGAGATGCCAACAGCAATGGCGGTCTGGGTAGCAGGACCCAAAGCGTTGAAGTCCATGCTGTCCTGTTCGTAGAGCGGCTCCTGGCTAACATCCAGAACCTCTGGCTGATAGAAGGTGTTAGATGAAGAGGAAACAAAGGAGTGCGTGTTTACACGAGGCCAGAAATGGGATGAATAGGAAGAAGAGGACATGTTGACGGCTAGGTGAAAGGTAACCTTAGCGACACCACCGGGGTTCCAGGCTTCGCACTCGTAACGCCCAGCATGCGCTACAGTCACATTGCTGAGGAACAGCATGCCGCTCCCCATGTCTGGGTCAAAGCTGTCTCTCTCGCCGCCCTCTTCAGCCCCACGTACGAGACCCTGGACTCCGCCACCGCCCTCGACCTTGATCCGTCCACTGCTGGGCAGGGCTGTCACCACTCCTCCAGCCCCAGGCCTGAAGAGCTCTCCGTTGGGTCCCAACTCTTGAACCAGGCCTCGAGGCGATAACTGGGGCTTGCCATGGGAGGCTTTTTTCCAGGTAACCTGCGGCTGAGGGTATCCTGAGGCCTGGCAGGAGACCCGGAGACTCTCCCCTAGTCGCACAGTCAGGTGGCTAGGCTCGAGTTGCACCACGGGAGGGATGCACACCAGGCTGTTGGGAGCCACCTCCACCAGGCTTAGGTGGGAAAGGCGAGGCGGTTCAGAGCACATCAGGCGACGTTGTTCGGCGGAGCTCAACAGACGCTGTCCGTCTTCTCTGATCCAGGTTCTCAGCCAGCCCAGAGCGCAGTCGCAGCGCCATGGGTTCTCTGGAGGTAAGAAATTGAAAGGGGTGAACCAAATGTATGATATTGTATGATGAAGATTGAACTCTGACATTTAAGTCACTATTGTGCTCAGAAAGCATGGACATTTGAGCAATTCCATGACAACTGATCAAACACCATCTTCTGATAATTTAACTTGAACATCTATAATTCCATGAAAACTGCGCAAACTCCAAATAACTGAAAACGTAAAAGGACTGAAAGCTCCAGAACATTCGGCTGAATGGCCCTTGAGGTGACAGAGTTTGAGAAGCTTTTCTTTTTTGTTTATGATTTAAACTTTGTTTAAGCTCTTATTGTCCTGAATAGGAAGACTGTTCCTTTGAGTTATGTATTTATTCTATTTTTTATTTGCGTCTTCAAGGGGTTTTCTTTCTCATTAAATGTTATGGTTGGGTGAAACCCTTTGATGTGTAAAATATGTTTAAGGGCACTTCATTTTCAATCACATGAGCTTGTTTGGTTGTGGCTGTTGCAGTGCATTTCTTGGGCAGTGTCAGTTCTTCAAAATCCTGCTATTTCAGGGCACTTTGACATCAATTGAATCTTGAAGGATTACGACATTACAGCAAGACATAATGCCTTCGTTCTGCATACCTGTGACACGGAGCACCTGCAGGCTGACTAGTGGTTTGAGCGACGAGGCGCCCAGGGTGCGGAGGTGATTTTTGCTGAGGTCCAACAGAGCCAGGGATGACAAGCCAGACAGAGCTTGCTCTGCCAGCAGCTCGATGCTGTTTTCCTGCAGGTGGAGTTCTTGCAGGCGCTGCAGACGGAAAAAAAGACGTAAAGCAGAGGAAGGAAAGTGGGGAAGTTAACGTGGGAAGGAAAATAAATGTCAAATGGATGACTCATATCCACCTGACTCAGTACTGTATTACTCTATGGTAGGGATTAGCCAGACATGTTGCCATGAATTGGATTTACAGTTGTAGGCGTCATTCTATATAATCCACAAAAAGCATCCTATTTTGGAATAGCTTTAGCCTTCCTGGCAAACGCTTTTTTCACTTAACCAAAAAGGATTACAGTGGAACACTTAAAATAAAACGAGCATTAAACATAGCTGTTCATCCATCCACCATTTTCTCCATTCATTCCTTTCTGTCAGCTCGCCAACCTGCAATCCCCTGAAGGTGTGATCTTGCACCCGGGTGATCTGGTTCCCGGCGAGGTACAGAATCCTGAGGTGCTCCAGACCCCGAAACATGTCCGGGGTGACCAGGTGGATGAGGTTGCCATTAAGGGCCAGCTCCAGCAGCTGGCTCTGGCTCAGAAACGCCCCAGGCTCCAGCGCTGAGATGCTATTATTCTGAAGATAGAGATAATGGAGGCTGCCCAGTCGAGTCAGGTCCTGAAGACGGATCTGCACTATGGCGTTGTCCTGGAGGAAGATGGTCTGAAGGCGAGACGCATGAAATTAGTAGAGTGGTCACAATGATTGCATTAGAGATGCAGAGGAGGAGATGCGGTGTTTGAGTTGGTGGTTTGTTTTGTACAAGAATGCGAGCGTGGCCTGTTGCTGCGCTGTGCTCACCGGGTAGAAAAATGTATTCTTGAGAGATTACATTAACAACGGGGCCACCTTTAGAGCTATCTGCACTCCGCAGGCTGTGCAGAGCTCTGGATATATGTTAATGTAGGCAAACAGACAATGTGGTATGAGCTAGTTGAGTATCATGATAATAAAGACTGACACTGTGGTTAGTGCAGCATTTTTCCTTTTTATCGGTTCAGTGGTTCTTTTGCCAAATGCTGCAGAAATCACAGACCTTGTCAGCAAACATCTTGGAGAGAAAAACAGTTTGAGTGATTGGAGCAACATGCAAGTGTGTGTTTGATCCATAATGCATGCTTTGCTTGATTGGTAATGTGCATTCATTGGTGATGTTTTTCGAAGAGGCAAACACAGGCCGCGAGGTAAAGTATGATCGACGAGAAAGACCTGCTGATTGAGGTTAATGGAACAATTTATCCAGGACATGCTTGCCATTAATATTCATGAGCTGCGGTAATGTTGGGGGGCCCGCACCCGAGAGGAAAAGACGGTGTAATGTTAAACATCTTCTCAGCAGATGATCAGAGGGTGTGCAAGAGTCACTTTCTGAGCAAGAATGAATAATTACACAGCCAGCAGCGCAGCCCCTCCCTCAGGCTTACATCAAAGGGGGTCACGGCGAATTGATTAACCACAATCATTTCAGGGTAATAAGAATGGATCAGAGAGGGAGTCAATTGATACAAAACCACTGAAGCAGGAGGGATGGGGTCGGCAGCAATGCTCCGGCGGCTAGCGCCCTAACTTAATGTCGATCGGCCAACTGACCTCAGTCACGGAGAGGACACCCTGTGGGATTTCTTTGAGCCCAAGAGATCCGCACTCCACCGTGAGGCTGTAGCAGCGACAGCCGGACGGGCATCCCACGGACAGTTGAGGGATGAAGGCCAGGAGGACTGGGACGAGTCTGGAAAACCACAAGAGGGCCATGGCGGTTTCGCAGTCGACTTTCAGAGACAAAACCTGGAGAGAGAAGGTGGGGGAAGAGAGGAAAGTAAGCATCCATCACTCAGATCGATTACAGCACCAGACCTTTTTCCTTCGCAGCAGTGCGGCCCAGTTGCAAGGATAAAATATTGGCAGTGAATCGCGATAGTCCACATTTATACGTGTCATAGGCTACGTACCATATTGACATTTCTACATAATGTGTCACGTCATGTTAACATTATGACCAGACCCTCAGATCAGGCGCTGGGGGGGAGGGTGGTTGAATTAAGCGAGAAGGCTGTTAAGGCTGTGACCATTTCAGCAAACCACAGTAACGTCCAAGGTTGACATATGTACCAAACGCTGCATTTCACCCTCACTTTATATGCTTATTAGCCACCTGTCACAGAATAAGGTGAAGGGGAAGATGGTGGTGTTATTACAAGCCGACAAGGCTGCATTTCCATCTGTTTCCACATCAAAACCGTGTTTCTGCAAGTGTTTTTTTTCTGATGACCAAAACCAGACATTTTTCCCAGGATCCACCTCCATTCATGAGTGTGGCGCTAAAAACGGCTATCTTAAGCCAGAGCGTGATGCTTTCCTGACCCTAACCAAGTAGTTTTTGTGCCTCAACCTAAACAGAGCATAAAGAAGCAAACCATGGGAAAGTTGCCCCATAAAGAAACATCCAGTTTTAACTTCTCTGTGGTTTTGCAGAGAGGGACATTGCTAACATTTATGCTGCCATTTGGGCTGATGCGAGACATCACAGGTGATTTTAAGAAGGCCTCGGGACAATTTCCAGGTGTGTCTTTGGAGACAAAATCAGATGTTTTTGATGGGAAGTCGCCGCATATTCAGCTGTATTTCAATCAAAAACTTGATGTTTTCCGAACCCTAACCTAGTCGTTTTTGTGACTTAACCTAGCCAGATCATAAGCACAGCATTGTCACAAGATGAAAAGATGAGATGTAAAGCTGGTAGAGTGCACCCACGTATCCTCACCACAGCAGCCTGGGTTCGATTCCAGCCTGTGGCCCTTTGCTGCAGGTGTCCTCCCTCTCTCTCCCCGTGTCCTGTTACTCTTTGCCTGTCCTATCTAAAAAAGCCATAAAAGGCCAATAATAATAATAATAATGATAATAATAATAATACATTTAAATGTTCAACATGTCCGTGGTTTGCACAAACACAACATAACATAACATTTCCAGCATTTATTCTGCCGACTTAGTTGGGCATTGCGTTTTATCGCCAAAGCTAAGATTGACATTAGCTGCACATGTGTTGCATAAGCTGATGACTGTGAAATGGCAAGGAAGGGTTGATTAAAAAAATGCAAGACGGAGAGTATCTCCTCATCGCAGCCCTTTTTTTCCATTCAGCTACGTGTCTATTCAGTGGAATTGCAGCAGCTTCTATTATGGGCTTCAATTAATTAAAGATGTGATAAAAAGATGTGCAGGTTGCCTCAAGGACCTCTCTCTTGTCTTTTTAATGCATGCGCAAACACACTCACACTCTCCCTCTATTCCGGGCTCTCTCTCTCTCTTTGTCTTTCGAAGACACGCACGCATGCGCAAACGCGCCGCAAAGAGGTAGAGGCTGCTGTTTTGACCCCCATAATCTCTGAAACCACATTTACCTCCTCAAAGCGAATCTCAAGTGGTAGCCAGCACTAATCATCTGATCAAAACCCGTCAGCGTTGGCTTGCTCGCTGCACCTCGCAGCGATATCTTCCTTTGATATAAACCCATCACAGAACAACTCACCCATGCACTTCTTTTTATTTCTATGCAGCCCGGAAGGGATTTTATTGTTCCACTCGACTGTTCACATCAGACTTTGCTGTCCAGCATCATGTGGCCCAGCAGTGCTCAACATAGTTCATCTGCAGCAGTTCTCATGAAGATACCGCAGGGCTGGAGATAGCACGCGCGCCGAAATATCACACTGGATCCGTCACTCTGATCCAGTGACAGCAGGTAGATTTACTGCGCTTTGCTGCTCGAGCGAGTCTCCGTCCAGGAGAGAAGCAGACGTCTCACTGATCCAGTCTCAAGTCTCACATCGTCCCCATCAACATTCATGCGCACCCCGGCCGTGCCTCCGTATCCCATTAGGCTTGTCTGTCTTGTGAAATCTCTAGTTTGCTTAAGATTGCGGAATCACCCAGATAGATAATTGATAGCATTTACATGTCGCTCTGAATGATGAGATCCTTCTAGTTTATTAATTGTTGGAATGCACACAGATCTCATTACAGCTAAGTGATGAAAGGGTCCTGCGTCTGAAATAAACTGTGACTGATAAATATTCAGCTTGCTGGGTGTTTGAACTGCTCTGTCAGATTGATATCAAGCATGTCTCATTTACAATGTTCTAATCCAGAACAGTAATTTAATGTCCAGGCGGGGGAAAGAAGCCGGATCGCTATTGCAGTCGCTCAGAAGTCATTCTGAGTGCAGACACACTTCATTATTGAGCAAATGAGCAATGAACTGGATTTTAATATGGCACGTTTGATTTAGAGCGCATTTAGGAGGATGGCCCGCTCGATTAATACAATGTGACCTACATAAGCCGTTCAATCATCGGCTCTCAGCAAAAACAGAGAGACACTTATTAACAAAAGCATGCCATTTTCTCTCTGGAGCTCGCCAAATAGGCATGGACTGAAATGATGTGTTCCATTGTCGGTGAGAGAAATAAAAAATTGAATTGTGAATGAGGCCTTGGTCTGTCATTGAGCTTTCGTTACTTCTCACAGCGAGATGACTTTCAAATAGCTTTGACTTGAAAAGTGTCAGAAGGCAACCAGAGAGGGAGATACTCGCTTGCCCTCGGCTAAGAATAAACGCGAACAGGATGTTATTTGTTGTTCGAATATGAGACCAACATCAATGCAAAACGACACCCTGTCAGGTAGAGAAAATAGCTTATGCATTTTTTTTTTCCCCCGCACGTTTCGCTGTTACTTTGTCTTTCAAAAGCCTGAGCGGTGAAAACGCCTGACGAGACGTGGAGACAAGGACGACCTATGGAGTCGTCAGGGTCTGCACGCAGAGAGGAGACGGAGACAAAAATACACCACTCCTCGGATAGGCGGCTTCTTTAAATAATGCTGCTGACTGCGACTTCTCTCTTCAGATACAGTTTGCCCTCACGCTCATCTTTTTGTGATGCTGATGTGGGATTTCAGCAGTAAGAGGTCAATTTGTTCATTTCAGTCCCAGTAATCCTCTGTGGAACACGCGTAATCTGCACAATCAGATGCTTGTTAGCTAAGCCGCTCTCGGCGCCGTCGACGCTCTCGTGGAGGGGGGGGGCTGCTTTGTTTGGTTGTTAGAAAAAAACCAGGTCAGCAATACATCTCTATTGACTGTGTGAAAATGTGTAAATAGGATGATTAGGGCCCTAATGTTGTGTACATAGATTGGAGTGTCGAAAGGAAGCGACTGGGAGGACCAGCCGTGGCAGATGCCAGTCAACAAATGCCAAAGGAAATCTAATAAAGTGCACATCACGCGGGAACCCGTTCAGCATTCAGAATCCAGCCTCAACCTCCCTAACATCCATCCACACAGTGGGGCTCAGTAAACATCATTTTGCACCGGACTTCAGAGCAGCTCGGCGTTTGTTTATTTGGGCATTTCTGAAATTACACTAGTCTCTTTTGTTCTTGACACAGTGCTTTGTTTTCACACCGCTGACAAATCATCCTCCGCTGAACAATCATAGCCCGGCTGGCCAAACATTCGGCGCACTGACACGTAAAAAAAAAGAAAAAGAAAGAAATCAGCATGGATCTGTGATGATTTTTTTTTTTAAAAGGAGGGTATGTGTTGATATGTCTGAGGTGCAGCAGGCAGCCAGAATGCTGGAGGCAGAAGTAAAGTTCACATCCCTGCGCTGCCACCGGCACAGGTCGGCCTCATCCGTTGTTATGGTAACTCTTGTTATGAGGGAAGGTCTGCGCCTGAAGGCCGGGCACGGCTCCTGTGAGGTGGTGTTAGGCAAACAACTCGACAAAAAATTGAGGCTGTCATTTCCTGGAGGAAAATTGCTCACAGGGACTTGAGCTATGTGATCACCCAGAGCTAAATCGTAAATTCTCTTTTAGTCCAACTCTCTCTTTCTCCCCGCTTGAACTTTTTTGCCTCTGCTTTCTCCCACTTTCCTCCCCCGCTTCCTCCACACTTTGCCTGTGAGCCTCCCATCATTCCCC